>VDFB02357018.1:0-253312 GCA_007258455.2 Sequoia sempervirens
TATGAAGGGATACAATATTCACCAAGGGAGGCATCTATTTGTTAATACTTCCTTTTATTTAAGGCGCTACCTTTTGCTTTTTATTAAACATAAATGCCAACATGAAATGAGTCAGCCATATAAAATTTTATGGCATTTTGACTTGAATGGTTTTCTTCTTAGTGCTCAAGGTAAGTCAGCCAAAAATAAATAAGTTTAAATCTTCAACATGATCGTTGCTCCTTATTTTTTAATCCACAACCTTTCTCATTTTTATTTTTGACTTTTTAGGCGCTTCCTTTAAACAATGAATTGCTGCTTTATACATGTAAGAGTATAGTCGATCATCATATAGTTGGCCAGCATATAGATCCCAAGAATATAGTCAGCCAAGAATAATTCAATTACTTTAAACTTTATCTTCTTAAGAGGAGTCGACCATTTGATCATCTTAATTCTTTTATTAAGGGATATAAAATAGTGTCTTATTTTATCTTTCACTGCTTCAACATTATATTTAAATCTTTAATTTAAACATACCCATATCTCTAAAATGGTTACCAATTCCACAATCTCTTCAACGGTAAGGTATAACAGATGTATTTTTCTTTGCTCTCCAACGGGGATGTATAATGGTTAACTTCTTATTATAACAGTCCACTCTTTACCTTGACATCAATGACAACATATTCCATCAATCTCCACATTTAACTCTTTGGCATCAATGACGACCTTGTCCACCTTTGACATCAATGACAACATTTCCAACACAAACATGTTGCAAACAACCCTAAAATGGTGCAACCCTTGTGAGAAGTATGACTTGGGTTACAGATCCCTTTGAAAACACCTCAAAGGGTGCAAAAAGAACCTCAAACAATTCTAATGGATATTGAATAACCAACAAACAACTCCAAACAGTACAACAAAAATTACTAAATTGTGCAATTTGGAAAATGAACTCCAAAGGCTATGATAAGGGCATGAAATGGTACAACAAGACTGCAATCAAATATACACCCCCTTCACACAGCAAACACTAAATGGAAAGTCAACACCCATCATTGTTAAATCAAAGATTTACCTTCATAGGCTTTAGCTAGCAAAATTAGAGGTTATTAACATGGATCACCCCAATAGAGATTGTACCGCCTAATGATAATGAGAACAACAAATAAAATGTTCCCTTCCTCAATTTGTATGACTAGCAAACAAAAATATATGATCAGAAATTTCAACGCCAAACAATACTCTTTCACCTGACAATGGTTTTTTTCAATCTAGCTGCTATTGTATGGCCTACTAATGCGGTACGACTAGTATAGAGATGTTATTAAGTCCATTCAACAGAGTTGTTGGTGTAGGTTTTTATTTTCCTAGTGAGTTAATTTATTTTCCTTTAGTCCTAGGTTTTTCCTACACTTTATTAAGCTTGCTTAGGATAATAAAGTGAGTTTATTACTAGGAGATAAGTGTGTGGTGTCCCCTTCCTTAAAGGGTGGAACACTTTCCACTTTTGGTGGTCCATCTCCAATTTTTGTGGTTGATTCCTATTGGTTGGATTTGCCCCCTGTCTCCTCTCCTAAGTTCTATATATACTCACTACCTAGCTTGTATTTGCATCTTCATGCAATCTTTGCACTGTAACTTTTCAGCTTGGAATCTCTTAATGCAATATTGTCACATCAACATTGCATAATCTCTCGGAGTCCTGGTTTGCATTCTTATGTTTTTCCAATTTATGGAACTTTGATTTTCTCTTAAAAGTTTCCTTGGGTTATTCAAACTATTTGGCAGATTTCTAACAAGAGCTAGTTAGAGGGATGGTCTACATATGGATTAGAATCATCAAAAATATAACTAATAAATCAACAGAAAATAGATATCACCTTCACTACAAACTATGGAAACTTCACACCAAACAAAATACTGGAAAATCACTAGAACTTGACACCCAAAAAACAAGATCAGCTGGAGCACAACGGCAATCCTTGTATGGAACTGCACTAAAAGGCTAGGAGGGTTTTGTCCTCGAAACCAATATTCGAGGCAGCTTTTGTCCTTAGGAGAAGAAAGGAAATCTCACATTTATTCTTGGAAAATGAAATTGTTTGAATGAGCAATAAAAACCTTTGTAAAACAATCCTCCTTTTTATAACTTTTTTGATGAAATAATATAATATTATTTTCTTTTTACTTAGTTATTCCCTCAAAGTTATAAAAATAAAAGTGTCCTTTTGCACTCACTTTTTGGACTTTGGGGCTCGTGACATTTTATTCATTCACTTATAATAACCTTTTAAATAATTAAATATAAGTCGTCTTTCATTTATAACTCAAATTTACTTTTTGAAAACTTAATTTGATTATTTTATTAATTTCTCTTTTCCACCACCCTATTAGCCTATAGGAAAATTTGAGAAAAATAGGCTAAGGGTCTTCATTAAACTTACACTAGAGAAGGGAACATGAAATGTTGGTCACTTTCTAGCCATGAGAAATACTCTCGAGTCTTCCCTCTTCTCAATAACTTGTCATTTATCTTTTTCAAAGTTTGTATTGGCACATCAAAATTTCAACACTTTTGCTATCATAATATCCATGCATTGTTTACCCTTTCCAATATTATTTGGATGCTTATCCTCATATTCTGCCACCAAGAGAAGAAATCAGTGCAATCCTAAGGTTAAATGTTCATCAACAAAATTCTAATCATGTGATTTTCCTCTCTCCTTCTCAACCTCTTAACCACAATAAAGTCATTTATGTTTAGAATTTCATGCAAATTTCAAATAGACATATTCATTGAAACTATTTATCTTAACACTGGTCATATGGTCCTTGATTTCCTCTCAGGAAATTACGATAGATCGTAAGATTCCTTGTAATGACAGAATTCACAAGCTACACTCTCTAAAAAATGGAGATTGAGGAGCACTTTAGTCTCATAGCTGAGATTACCGTAAAATTTTGGTGAGATAGAAATGCTTATTAGACGCTCCAACAAGAGTCCTTTATCTATAATTTTTTTATTTACTCCAACCAAATTCATTTGTCTGTTTATTACAGGCATTACAGCCCTCAGAAGTCATTTAATTCATAATTGTTGTCGCCCTACCAAATTGATGACTCCATTCTAGAATATTTCACACGGTGGGGGTGTTAATACCCCCGGCAGCTAATGCAAATACTTGTAGATGGTAGCATAACAATCAAACAATGTTTGAACACTAGGTCTTCAACTTTTATTTCTAGATCTTGTATTTGGCACAAAGATTGTTGCTCCTCCTTGCATCCAACCTTTTACCTAGCAACCAACATTGCATTACTAGTTCCTTTACCTCTTCCATGGGGCATTCAACCTTAGATGCTTAAAAGGTTTCTTCTTTAACAAGGATTATGAAGATGCCTATGATGATAGCTCCACACACTTCTCTTGGCCCAAGCCACCTTTCAAATGTTGACCTCATAAACAGTATCAGTGACTTCATGGCAATTGATGGCACTACAAATGGTCATCAATGCTTATGACACCTTAGGGTTTTAAGATGTCCCCCCATTGCTATTGTTTTTCATGATCGCAAGTCTCGCATATTTTAGTATCTTTTTTTTGGAGGGGAATATAATCCAAGGATCTATTATGGGGCCCCAACCAAAGGACAAAAAACACAATATACATACTAAAACATTTAATCTTTATGCCTGCATGAAAAATTCCCAAAGGAGAGGAGCAATCTAAAAGAAAGGAAAATAGAACATAACAAAACACCAAAAACAACATTAACAAAAACCCATTAATGGAGATTGGAACCCCCACAATGAGCAATTCCCAAAGCAACTAGTACATCCCACCAACAATCATAGGCCCTATTATCCTTTGGGCATGCCATTCCCAACCACTACAATAGTCTTTACTTTCACGCCACTACCTCCATCAAGTGTATTGAACCCCTCAAAGCATAATCCCTTTATCAATTCCACATGCCTCGTGGCTTGAACGAAATTGCCACTTTCTAGACAAGGGAGGGTGTAACCAGTAGAAACCTCCACCAAGCCTTTATGTTGTGAGACCAAGAGGTGCTTCCTCTTGGAAAAGTTTCGTGAGGGTGGCCATGTCTAAATCACATGGGGTGTAACCACTAGAAACCTCCACGCCTTTATGTTGTGAGACCAAGAGGTGCTTCATCTTGGAAAAATTCCATGAGGGAGGCCAAATGTAAAATCACATCTCATAATTCCTCATGAAAAACCTTGCAAGTTTTCCAATCCTGACTCTCCAAATTCTTTGAATGTGCCTACTATTGCAAAGCAAACTCATCGCCTATCTTCTCAACCCCATGCATTGTTTTATGGGACCAATAAGCACTCCAAACAATCCTTGACCTTTGAAGTCACCATTTTTTCCAAGATTATCCTTAAATTCTACGAAGATCATAGCCCTCATGTGGAGGGTTCCATTATCCTCCAATTCCTTTTTGCCAAGGATGCACTTCACTAGATTCAACAACACAAAAGATGTGCAACAAAATATCTTTTTTAACCAGTTATCATAGACCCTAACTCTCCACAAAGGGTCTCTAGAGCATCCAACTAGTAAGCAAGCCATGAAAAAACCATCCAAAATGACCAAAGAGCAACCTAAAAAACCCAAAGAATAGAACATGGTCGACATAATACCAAACCAAAGCACCCACCTCAAGAAATGGGATACCTATAACAGAGACCTTCCACAAACTAGACAAGCCCAAAGGCTATCATTCGCCAACAACTTCAAACAATGCAAAATAATAAACATCACTAATACGAAGCCACCAAAGAAGGATGTATCAATGGAGTCAATTGTAGTCTAATAAATTTATAAGACCTTTTCAATTCCTAGCATTAACATTTTCTAAAGATGATATTGGGGAAAGATACACACTATGGTTAGCCAATAAGTTTGCCAACTTGTTCAATTCTCAATGTAATGGCTAAAAGAAGCACTAATAGATGCTTATAGCCCCCTTGAAAAGGAACTTAAACTTCCAATTCTGACACCAAGCTTTCTCCAAGCCATTAATGGCATTCATAGAATTCCCCTCAACCACAATGTTCCAAACTTCCAACATCCTTCAGACAAATCCAATCATAATCCAGCAATGACTGCTGTATTTTCTGCCTCATTATTGGTTGTGTTGTAACATAAGGGATCCACCCTTGATGAGCAAACCTGTAGACTCACAAAGCACATAACTTGCCCCTGCAAAACCAGGATGTCCTCTACTTCTGCCACTGAGCTTCAATTTCCAGCAGCCCTTCATAGGAGAAGTCCATTTCTCTTGACGGCCTTGTTTTATTTTCTTTAAACATATATGCAAATTGCAATTATTCATACTTTCTAGTTTTAATGTTTTTCCTTGGGTATATGTTTTTATTAATCACCTCCTTTTTATTTTGTTACATTTGACAATTACTTTAGGGACCCTTTTCATTGCTATTTGTGCCAATTGTTTTAATGAGTTCTACTGACATATTTCAGTTGTCCGCGGACATGAATATGATTTATTTCTTTCCCAAGATTCCTATTTCTCACATAATACTGTCTTACAAATCAGTATTTCCACTACTTCCATTTACAATGGCATTCACCAACCATAAATTTGGGTTTGATATCACATTGTCATTACTTTATACTTATTGGTAATAAATTTATCTGGTTGAAAGTCCAATATCCTCCCAATGAAATGAGTTTACACTCAGGTTGAGCCAGATGCATAAATGACAGATTCTTGTCATAAATTTTACAAAAAGGGTATATATAAAAAAGAGCACACTCCATCAGTAATCTATTTCCTAACTCAACCTTTGAATGGGATATATTGACGATGGTACACATAAAATTCATATTTCTTCTCCATTTCTATGATAGCTGATTCAGGCTTTCAGCAAGATGGCTGTCATTTTGGATTTTACATGTTACCAAGGTTTAGAACACATACCTAGAATGGGTTTACTTTTAAAGGATGAAGAATGTCCTAGAGAAGAAATCTGTGGATTCCATATTTTGTATCAGTCTTCAAACTAATCTTTGCTCTCCTAAAGTTGTTCACTACTTGACAAAGAAATCTTCATCCATTGTCAGACATTCATATCTTCAGCAAGTAATCAGAAAAAAGGTGACTTCAACAAAAATAGCACCCCTATATCATGGCAGCTTAGGCAAACATAGATTTTAGCACCAAACACGAACATGGGAACCTCTTTCAATAAGCCAGCTAGATGTCAAGCACAATTTACCTTTAAATTCTGGCATACTTGCACCACCAAGTTGATTGTATACATTCTCAGAAAAAGAAAAAGAAAAACTACAAAGGAAAATTAGAATGGGGAGAGGAGGTAAATGAAAATTTGAAAAAGATAGAAATGAAGGTCATATGGAGAAGTTGTAACTTTGATGCTAAATTGCATAGGTTTAGTATGTGGCATTGAAGTGAAAGTCAAGTCAAATTATTCAATAGTAGCTGCTACAGTGATAAATATGAAACAAGAAAAGCCGGGCTAGAATCCTCAAGCAGTTTGAAACCAGATGTCAGATCAGAAGATTTTACTCAAATGCTTTATAATAGCAGACAGAATTTACCATAGACTTCCCTGCATGGGAAAAACTAGTTTCCCTTTTAGAGAATTTTGTTACGTAAAATTACAAATAATTTTGTCCGTGTAGGAAACACAATTATGTTATTCGCGCTTTCAGCTTTATCCTAAATCAATATATAGAACCTAGAATCTAGACCATCAACAAAAGTTCAAGGGTGACCCACACAATTTTTCTTGCAACTTCCACACTTTTCCTGCCTTCCTCAAATTATTAGCAGTAATTGAGCACATATAGATAAGATAAATTTCTAGTAAAAGCAAGCAATTAGAAAGGAGCAAGAGCAGTCAAGTGCATGTACATTTTACAATTTATGTATAGGGTAGTAGGTTTGAGAAATAGAGAACTGTTGTTACAATAGATGAACTGCAATAGTAACACAAAATGGGTATTAAAAAATAAAAAGTAAAGAAAAAGGATAGAGCGCAGGTCATGGGCAAGCTTGCCAGACTTAACAGATGAAATACTGGCTGCCAGATACAGGTACCAAAGCTTTGGAATTACATACGTCAAGCATGGTGAAAGTTAACTGCAGCTCAAAGATTTTCACATACTAAATTTCTTCTTACTGATGATGACTAGTGGCAGAGGATGTTTCTTTGTTTCTCTCTGTTTCTTTCTTTGTTTTTCTTGCTTTTTTTCTTTATTGTGCCTGCTTTATGTCTAGGGCTTTTTTTGCCCCAGTACTTTGCTACTGTAACAAATGTACAATTCCAGTCCCTTTGACCTATTTTTGGTCATTTGTGAACATTAATATAATTTTTGTCTTCCTTTCTTTCTAGTGAGCGCTTCTTTTTGCATGCAAAGTTATTAAATTAAACATAGTTTTAAAACTTAATGAGTACTCATTAAACTCATGAGTTATTGTCTGTACCAAGAAACTTGCCTACACCGAGTTTCTGCCAAGTTTTTGCCAAGTTAATGAATTTAAGTATTTTTAAATTTGCTGAGTTTTTGCCAAGTTGACGAGTCCAAGTCAAAATTGGGTCTGTCAAGTTTTGCTGAGTCGCAAGTTTTAAACTAAGAAATTTAAGAATAAAAATCATCAAAGGAATGTAGATTATGAAGGACAATACTAGTTTGTATGCAAATCTAATTTTACCAACAGAAAAGGTTTCAGGATAGATATAATATAATCAATAATGACAGTAAAATGAGTGAGTAAGAAAGTACCCAGTCCCGCCTGCCACGAACCCTTTCTACACCATACTCCAATCCAGTGTATAATCCAGCTACAGCTCCTGCGAGAAAATTGAACAGAACAAAGACTGAGCATATTCGTCACAAATCAAGATGTAAACACCGAACAGTGATTACCATAATGCAAATCATATTCCTGGACTAAAAATAGAATCCTGCATTTACATTATAGAGCTTCATATAGTTTGAAATTGAAAGTATAGCAAAGTTTCAAATATGATCAATACATTAGGTTACTTAGTTTTACGGTCATACTTAAACAGCCAAAAACATACCAGATGCTTCCAATCAATTACTTACCGCATTGTAGTCCCTCCTTTCCCATCTTCTTTAACTGCATAAGGATGATTACCAAAAATCTAATTAGATTTAAATAGAGACCAAGTAGTTTGGAAATTCCTAAGCATATTCATTCTTTATACCATGTAGAGAAAGAATTTTTTATGTGCATCCCCAAAAAGTTAAACATGAAGATCACTATTACAGTATTAACAGTGATAAATCAACCATATTTCTGTTTGTCACCTAATCAAGCTTGATGGCATAAGGTATCTGTTCCTCTGTCAATAAATTTCTAACATTTATCCTAATTATTTATTAAGCTAGACAGTTTTATGCCTTGAGAAGAAAACCTTTTATTAAAAAGGTTGATTAAATATATGATATGTGATGAGGAAAAAAATTAGGAAGAAAAACCTTTATAAATTTTAATTCATGAAATATATGATAGGTTACTGATGTGTATTATAGATAGAAGCAATATGCAAAGCAGTTAATATGGTCAAATTACTGGTTTTCTCAGGTTTACATTGATGTTGTCCATGTTTTTGTAAGCACATAGCTCTGATTTTAAAAAATTAAATTGCAACATGCGCCATAATCAAATATATCATCTATGCAAAAACTGTGTATGACACAGAAGATATAGATTTGAAGTTCAAAGAAATATAAATAAGTTAAAACTTTCAACAGTCTTCTTGGTACATATTCAAAAGAATCTTGTCAAAAAATGTATAAGTAAATAAAGCATACAGAGACCCAACAATACAATTGCAAAGCCTCAAAGACAGGTGTAATTTTAGGAAATAGCACTCACCATGTGCTCCAGGTCATGCTTTGTCACGCTTCCTGCAAGGCAAGATAGTACTTTATTAGGACATATAGAATAACTCAGTCTGAGTCTCGCATACTTACCCATATTATAAAAATGAAGTAACTCAAATTCAATAATAACTTGTTTGAAGAACTGGAAGAAGCATCAAAAGTATGAAAATTTGAAGCTGTATGATCAGTTTATTATAGCAAAGAGACAATATGTAAATGTGCATAAATCAAAATTGTTTGTGTGTAATTGAATCTTTTGTAGGAATGAAGGAATTTAAAAACATTAATCAAGGAACTCGAGTAACAGTATTAGAAAAATGAAAAGCTGATAAATAGGAGTAAAGATAATAATTAATTATCACTGGTTGAGTATATTGACAACAGAATTATTCACAAATGCTCAAAGTGAAATGAGGAACATATATAACATTTTCATTTTTTAGTTTCCAAAAATAATAGATCACAAATAAATCATATATAGTGAAACACAGAAAAAAAGTACTGCATTGTTTAATCTCACTCAAGACACCAACAAAATAATTTCACACATATAACAACACTTCAACCTTCCTTTTACTATAAGTTAGTATAATGTTCTGTTAGACAACATACTTGGACTATAAAAAAATCACTAAATAGTCAACTCCAGCTTATTTCCAAGGTAACATGACCCAACTTGATGAATATTACATAGAAAATCAATGAACATTGAAAATAAATTAGTTTGCAAGAAAATTAGTCCTGGATTATTAAGAAGAAAAAAAGCTTCAAGGAAAATGACTTTATGCTCACATGATTAACTAGTAGTTTTCAATTCTTGTGGTGTAACCGTGTAACACAAAATATCATTGATGTTATAAAGCTAGCAACTTTGTATACTTCTAAGCTTTTATCATCCTTACACAATTACTCAATATTCTGATACTCAAAGATTGCACTAAGGAACCATTCTTACTCAAAATTCTGGTACTCAAAATTTGTATGCTTGTTTTCTAAGTCCATAAATGTCATCTAATAAGGTAATGAATGTAGAGAATTTGAATATAATGCTGGAAGAGATCGCGGTAGAGGGAAATGAAAAACATGGTGCAAGTTGTACTTGGTAACACATGAGCATAATGGCAATAGATTTACTATTTCAAGAGAGGCGCCTATCACTTTTTTGGACCCCTTGTGCTACCCATTGTCTTGACCTTTTCTTGGGAGGACACAAACAAACTTGACTGGGTGAAACTGATGCTGGAAGAAGTTAGAAACATCACCAAATACATCCACAATCACCCATGGGCTCTTAACTTGATGAGAGATCACACCAAAGGGAAAGAGCTTGAGGAAATAGGTGTGGCATGGTTTGTAACTAACTTCCTCACATTATAAAGTTTTTGTACTTTGTTAACACCTTTGAAGCAAATGTTTGAGAGGTGAGCATCGCTAGATTCATCGTATTCAAAGAAGGTTGATGGAAGAGGGTCACAAAGACAATTTTTTATGGTATCTTTACAAAGAGAGCTATAGAAATCATCAAGGTAACTTCAAACTTCAATTTAAATTTAAAATTGAATACTTCAATTTCATTTTTTTAAGTATTTATTTTAATTGTAACTTTAATTTGTTTATAGGTGTCAAGGTCTTTGATGAGGGTTTTGGGGTTGGTGAATGGAAAGAAAAACCCCATGGAATACATTTATAAGGTCATGGGAAAATCCAAGGAGGCCATCCAAAGCTACTATGGACGAGATAGATAAAAATTTGAACCTGTTAGGGAGATCACTGATCAAAGATAGAAAAATCAACTCCACTAAATGTAGTAGGGTACTACCTCAACCCCATGTTTTTCTTCTTAGAGGACTTTGCAAATGTTAATAGGGAGGCTATGGAAAACCTCTCAATGTGCATTGTGAGGATGACAACTAAGGTTGAGGCAAAGCACCAAATTATTGAGAATTTGTAAAATTACAACTAAGTTAAGGTTAGGCCCTTTTCTTCACCACTAGCTATCTAAGGGAGAACCACCAAAGCACTGGATTAAAAAATATTGGATTCTTCACTTATATCTTACAATTATTGCTTACTGACTTTTGAACATCGTATTTGCAGCTACTGGATAGGAAGATTGGGAAATACCCCAAATTTTCAAAAGCTAGCACCCCATATTGTGTCAACCTTGTAATCCATTTGGATGTGAGCATAATTGAAATTCGTTTAAAGCTGTTCATATAAAAAAGTGCAACAAATTGTCACAATGTCTCAATAACCTCATTTTTGTGCAATATAAACTTTTCCTTAATGTAAAAAAGATGGATAATGCAATTGTTCAAAATCCTATAGACTTGGATGAGACTGATCCATACAAAGACCAGATTGTGCAAGATGAGGCCACCCCCATTTTCACAAAAGATATGACTGCTGATTTCAAGAGGCAAGTAGAGTAGGTTGCAACAGAAAGAGGAAATTTTTGATTGGATGAAATCATTGCAAATGATGTTGAACTTGAGGAGAGGAATAATTTCCATATAGCTCCAAGATGGAGCTGCAGTCTTTTAGTACAAGAGTGGAGCCACAACTGACTACAAGGAGTAGGCCCCAAACTTTCACTAGAACATATAGAAGAGAAAATTTTAAAATGTTGTAACTTGCATGGATATGTAATTTTTTATGATGATTTTCAACAGCAATCTTCATAATACATAATACATATGATATTTATCTAACAGTTGATGTATTCACATGATGATGCAATATTGTTCTCTTTTTGTAGTTTGGTTGAGTTTTTGCCAAGTCATTGAGTCCAAATCAAATTTGGGTTTGCTAAGTTTTTGCCAAGTCTAAGTTTTCAAGCTATGGGTAAATAGAGGGCCATAGAGGGCATACCTCCTTGTAAAATAAAACTGCAGCATAAAAAAATAGGGAACATTTTTTAGCAGCCAATCCCGAAGTTTGGAAAGTAAAATCATTCCCACATTGCATGTTTATTTATCTCAACCATATCCCTTGCATCCACAACAGTCCATGGTCTCTCGTCATGAATCTTGTCTTCGATAAAGAGATTGGTGACCAGGTGTAGACCTAGATTACGAAGAGTTTCCACAACATGAAGACCACTATTTTATAAATCATAGGTACAAGAATGTTACTCCATATAAGTGGCTTATCAACTCTAAAGTCCTTAGAATCAATAATAGGTTTAAGGGGCTGGAAGTCAAGAATAGAAGCCTTCTCATTGCCTGCCCTTTTGGCAAACAAGGCCTTAATTTGATCTCATTGAAACAATAGCTCCTTAAGGTTGTCAATTTCTTTCCTCAAACCAATAATCCCTTGAGCAGCCTTAGATGTGCCCACATCAACACCTATGGGCTATGTCACAAGGTTTGTATTCATTTTTGTGTTCGACAAAGATAGAATTCGAATGAAATTTGGCAACAACAAAATTTTAAAAAATAGTAATTGTTAAATTCTACTAATATAAGTTAAAAAGTTTAATTTGAATATTATAAATATTTTAAATTTTATACATTGAAAACTTAAATCTATTAATAATTAAAAATATAAATTAAATATCTTTAAATATTAAATTTTAATGTATTGAATTTTAATATTATTAAAATTCAAAAATGATAATCACATTTTAAAATTTGATATATTAAATTTTATTTTTAAAAAAATTAAAAACAAAACCTAAATTTTTAAAATAAAAGCAAAGAGAAAAAGTTATGTAACAAGGCAAATAAAACTCTGCATATGTAAAACTATAGATATCTGCGTTGGCGCCAAGGTAGATGAAGGGAAAGGAATGGATCTTATTAGATATAAAGTAGCAACCCTCGTAATGTGATTTCTCCCACCCAACATATCAATACCCCATTCCATTTATTTGCAGTTATTGCTCACGATTTTGCCTTAACCATTATGAATGAGTGAGAGCAAGAGCGAGAAGAAAATTACTTACGAGCCAATTGGTCGGTGAATCCATTCAATGGTTAGTTGAGTAGAGAGTGTCATTAAATCTTAGTTGTTTCTTTATATGAAGTAACTATTGCAATCACATAACATAGAATGCCAAGCTCTCACTAATCATTTTACACCAACACCAAACTTGTTCCGCTTTCCACAAATCAACAATATTGCAAACATTATCCCAACAAGACAATCTAAATCTACAACCTCAAGCAGGAACCACATCGGCCAATGAATTCAACATAGGTGGCACAAATTGTAAACACCCATAGACTATGAACATGACAAAGATTCACATTTTTAAAATATATTTAAATTATAAAATCTAAGCCCTATTCCATATGAATTTTAGGGTGAACTCCAATGATATTTCAAGTTTTCTTTTAAGTTCACTAAATTTTGAACTTCATGGATTAAATTCAGCAAACCCTATGACATAGCCTATAAGAAAAGGAAAGGAAGAACCTACAAAAACAAAATGTAGTTTAGAAAAGATATCAGAAACATGCCTTTGCTCAATAATTAGTTTTTGTTCCCCTCAAGGATGCAGTCATTCAACCAATTGTCACAAAGAGATTCCATTATGCAGCCTAATTGATTTGTGTGATGGAAATAGCATTCTTAAAGATAGAATGTCAAGCCCTCATAACTATGGGATTAGAAAGGAAGGGCACAAAGATAGGTGGAGTTTTGGAAATCACTGGAATTTAAGTCTTTTCCATACCAATGACCATAATATTTTTAATTACTTTACTACTAGTGGTAGGGGAGAGGAGTGGCAGACAATTGGATTTGGTGTTATTTGCATCCAATCTCTACCCCTTTCTAGATTTAAAAGCAGGGAATTTGGTGGAATGTTTAGAACAAATCTAAGTGGAACATTCAACAAGGGTTTTAGTGGAATGCTGAGAAAGGAAATTGGAAAATCTAACTTTCTTGGTAGCTCTAGTAGAAATTTGCTTGCCATAAAAAAAAAAAAAGCAAAACAGTACCTACCAAAGTTGTCCAGGGAAAAAGAGAAAAGTGTCAATTCACATAAAAACCAAATAGAAATAGAGGGTAAATAATCCACCTGAATGAGAGAGAGTTAAGACCAATCAAAACCATGCATCCCCTATCAATTGCACAGCCTCCTTGCTAACCCAAGCTCTACAGCTAACCTTTTCCTTGGCAAGAAATCACAACAAAGAGCAAAAATCCAAGAAGTTTCCAAAAACAAATAGGCATGGAGGGATGAGGGAGCAAAAAATAAATCAAATGGATATACCAAGCCCAAAGGAAAACCCTATTCATCTCCTTCACACCAATTGCACACACAAAATGTCTAAGGCTCTCCATTAGACTAGGCAAATGACAGGTGGCAAAAATCTATGAATGAGTGATATGTTGGGGAGAGAAAACAGTGATGAAAGAGCAATAAGGAGGATTGTAATGATACTCGCCCCAAAGATAGAATCTCAAATCTTATAAAAAAATTCAATTCTTAAAAAGATGATTCAGTAGGATCCCCAAATTTCTATTTATGCTTATTTTATATCATATTTAAATAATAGACTAGAGGCTTGCTCCAAGCCCAAGATTGGGAAGATCGTCCAAATTGCACCTCTATTCACAACCATCCTCAAGGATAACAATGTTATTGGCAAGAAGATATGCCACTTTTTTAGAATCCCTAGGAGTATATTGTTGGCGTTACAATTCGCACCTCTGGAGTGCATATTGGCAACGGACAACTATGCACAGTGCGTAATGACTGCTCTTCAAATTAGGAGGGGAAGCTCCCTCTTGTGCTGATATGCGTGAAAAAGTAAATGATCTAAATCCTATCTTTTTGACTCAGCTAGAAGAGGCACAAGGTTAAGAAACCAAACACATTGTAGCTAAGGATTTTCTCTAGTTTTGCAGATCTTTAACTACAACTAGGCTAACACTAAACTATCCTATTCCCTCTAGATAAACAAAGCAAGAGGAATTAGGAGCAAGGAATTGGTATACGATAATCTTTAAGTCAGGATTTCCAAAGAGATGATGACACCTATCCGAGGCGTAGGCTGAAAGAAAGATTATTGGCACTACATCAAACGACAATCTTCACTTCTAAATTCCCAAGGAGGAGATGACTCCTATCTGAGGTGTAGATATGAAACAAAGATTATTAATCATGACAACACACGATAAGCCTTACTTCTAAATTCCCAAGGAGATGACGAAACCTATCCGAGATGTAGATATGAAACAAAGCTTATTAATCACAACATGAAATAATAACTGGGACAGAAAATTGTATATCGACACGCATAACAATAAATGATCAAACCAGCAATTATATTTAATCTAAGGTGAACAAGTACCGTAATAATAACATTCAGGTAAGGCGGCTCAGCTATTTATTATCACAATAAAAGTTCTTGAACAGATACAGAATAGCAATACTACAGGTAAGGTTGCTCAGCATGTATACTATCACATGCAAAAGTTAATTACAAATGAGCAAGGGTGCTCTTATTTATAGAACTCCAAGGTGTAGGGAACCCTAAAATCACCTTGAGTTAACATGAGTTTTGCAAGCATACAAGAGTTTATTACTAAACCTAAATAAATGAAACTATACAGCTAACTGGAAAACTACCATCAGTTAACCGAAACAAGACTAAACTAAACTGGACATGTGCAACATGCACGTCCTTATTGAAATGAATGTTAACTGATAACTAACACTAGTTAACTGATTCTAACTGAAAGTCTAAACTCCTCCAAAAATATCTCTGAGGATGAGATAAGCATGCATAAATAAAATCAGCAATTAGAACTCAAGACTGATGTCGAGTTAACTACTTTTATGCTATTGCTATCAGGATTCAACCGTGTAGTTTTGAGTCAAACTCATTGACCCATGTTTCATGAGTAGTGGTTCACGAACCCATCTCTCATGATATCAAATGGTCCACTCAGCCTCATTGCATCTAGGTGATGCTCACAGGGTGAAGCATTGGTCCGGTCGTGAGGTCACCCATCCCATTTTAAAGCGCTAGGAGTTTTCCTTAAGCCCGCTGAGTTGTTACCCCATTTGCAAAACCTTTAGCAAGTGTTGTGCCTTATGAACCATTCATTATAGAGCCCCTTTAGCTCATCAATTGATAAGTAGGAGGTATTTTTCCACAGCGTGTCAAATTATGATATTGCTATCGGATTCAACTGTGTAGTTTCGAGTCAAACTCATTGACCCATGTTTCATGAGTAGTGGTTCAAGGAACCCATCTCTCATGATATCCAATGGTCCACTTTCGGCACTCATTGCATCTAGGTGATGCTCACGAGGGTGAAGCAGTCCGTCCGGAGGTCACCCATCCCGATCTTGCTCAAATATCATAATTTGACACGTGGAAAAATAATCCCTACTTATTAACAACGCTTCTGACTCTATCCTGGAATAATCAGGATCTAACCGACTACTACCCAAGCCATCACGGGCTATCACTCGTCCAGAAAATTCGAATATCTATCTTCTGCACCTTGACGCTATACACGATGATAGACTACCTGTTCAACTCCTCACCATCTTTGATCATCCTTATGAATTCTCTAACTCTTCAATTGCCTTGTTGAAACTAGTTGTCATCACTAAGAAGTGATCCAACTTGGACGCCACAGGATCTCCATCAAGACTATCACGAACAAGCTTCTCAAACTCAGTCTAGACTGCATCAAGCTCAACGTATGTACCATCCTCAAGAAGATAGTGGCACAGGATCTGAGTGATAAACCCACTATGAGTTTGAGAGCTCCATCAACATCCTCTTTGAGCGCAACCATCCTTGTAGAGATTCTTTCATACTTTTCCACTTTGAAGAGATGTTGTTCTCTCCAAGCGAAAATCTTCCTTTTATCCTCATCTGCTACAATGGCATCATATGCAACTGCTAACTGAGATATGAGAATCAAGTCCTTCAGCTTGCCCTCTGCTACAGATAACTCAAGTTGATGGATCCCCTAAAGAAGATCATGTGCCTTATGCCTCAACTGATATAACTTTGTGAGAAGGTATCGGCCCGCAACAATGAAATCTTCAATCCAGTTGTCCAAGAGCTTTCCACGATTGACTAATCGATCCAACTTATGTTGTTCTGCAGTGTCCCTTGAAGGTGTGGAAGACTAGGTGCTCTGCTTGAGTTTCCATGAACGAGATCTGAGATGTACTACCGGAGTAGATTGATGTCAGCCTTGAGGGTTGCCTTATCTTCTCCATCCTTCATGACACGCTCTTCAAGATTACTTGCGACAACCTTAAAGAGGCTCACGTCCGTTTGCCAAGTGCTCCTGCCAAGATTTTCTTTGACGAAGGTGAAATCACCAACTTCAATTCATCCAGGCTCTTGCCCTCTGGGTGTAGCAACTTCAATGACGATCTCTGCTTCAGTCTTCTATGTGCACTTGCTTTTGACCTTCTTGTTTGACCTATCGATAAGGATTGCCAAACTGTAAAATGCCCCACTAATTCTGACTTGATTTTGTTTTCTGATTTCTCTATATCAAATACCTGTCCCTGAATTTAGCCTTGATTCATATAATTTTCTGGCTGCAACGTCCCCTCAGAATGGAGTATTTTTGGTGTACAGTTTGTTGGTTTGAAGAGAGCTCAGTTGAATATCCGTTTAGATGAATCACGTGGATCATTTGCATGCATAAAATAAACAATATTGATAGCAGATAACAAGCAACACATTCGCAGTAAAGCAGTTCCAGTGATAGTATTTAAATCATGGTGGCTAGCAGAATGTCTCTTGCTGAATTTACTGAGAATTACATATAGTCTACACAGATTTCGTTTCAGCATTTACATACTAATAATGTATCAGTGCAGGCTCAGAATTTCACACAGACTGTGAAACAAATGTAATAAAATATGTGTAGCCACAGTGTCAACCCAATTTCAGGAAATTTCATTGACAAACACATAGCACCAGCAGTTACATTTTAAACAACCCAGCCAGAAGATTTCACAAGATATTGTAGCAACAGCATCGAAACCTTAAAGATAAAACACTTGGAAACACCCAGACCTGGAAGATAAGGCGTCACCAACCTGGAAATGCCTGAGCCATCTTCATGTTGTATGGTTGAAATGAGCAGCAATTGGTGAACACTTTAATATTTGTTTCTCCTTGTGCAGGGACGCACTAAGCCGTAGATAAGGCACACGCCGCTCCTCAGCCACCCAAAAGGTGATCAAAATCAGATTAACCCTGTTAAAGCATTCGCCCTCCCTTAGCAGTCACGTTTTTTTCTTTTTGCTGCACCGTTCTTCACAGAAAATGGTCGTTTCTGATCCCTAGCTGGAGATTATTGCGCCTGGAGTTCATGCAAAGAATGACGCCTTCATTTGCACCGAGATGCCTCCAAGAATCGACCAAGGGAAGCAGCAGAACCCGATGAAAGGAAAACACGCGATTCAGGTAGATAAACCCGTCTTTCTTTTCTTCTTTTTTTGTATTTTGACTTCAGCCCGACCTTCAAATCTGAATTTCAAATGCAAGAATATCTGCTAGGGTTGATTCATTCGCCCAACCGAAACAGATTTAGGGTTCCCAAGACCCACGACTCAGATAGAGTTCGCCATATTCGCCATAGCAAAAATAATCATTCACAAAAGGTTCAAAAGTGCGAATGCCTTCCTTCTATTCTTCTTTTGTATTTCTTCATTATATCCCAGCTCGAAAATGACTTAATTCATTTCATTTTATTTTATTTGCCCTTGCCCAAAAATAATAAAGTGACTTGTATTGTTTCCTTCATAAAATATTTTCCCCATAGTCACTTTAACTTGACTATTAATTATTTAATATGCCTCTTTTAATAAATAATTTAAGACTTAGGCAAAATTAAATAATTAAATCACTTCGTCGAAATCTTGGGGACATTACACAAACTCACAAATCAAGCTGATATGAACGCTTTCGCCTCCATCTTCCCAAAGACCTCTCAAGCCAACATGAATGATCAATGTTATCTTCTCGAGGAGAGACTATTGTTGCTGTGTCAACCTCTGATGGATCAACTGGCATTGAGACTGGCCAAACCGGTGATTCTGGCTCTAAATCTATATCAATGGGAGGTGACTGTGGTGAAAATGGCGCATTAGGAGATGAAGAATCGGCTTCCGCCTGTATCACTGTCTCCATTGGAACTTCTGGCGCGTTCTCAATTTGCATCTGCTTTCGTTTGCCTGTGCTTCTTCCCTTCGTGTTCCCACTAACTCTGACACATTCAGGCGGCTTCAAAATAACCCTAACTTGAGGCCTTGACCTTGAGGTAGAAGGAAGTGAAGAAAACCCTACTGGCAGCTCTATAACTAGAACTGTCCTTCGCCTTCTCTTGTTGTCCAAGAAGTGCATGCTAGTTTTGATAACTGCTCTTGATAGGTCCTCAATTGAAGTACTCTCCCTGGCGTACCAATCCGGATGGAATCAGCAAGCTGAGAAAGAGTAAGTCTCCAATAATGACGTCGGCGCACTTCAAATTCGTCTTTGCAATTAGCCCAAAAATCCTCAAGTGTTGGCCTGTGTGAATTGCTTCGCTCCAACCATGCTGAGTAATGACCCAATGGATCATAAGAACGCCTCTTGATGAGATACCTAAGATTGAGTTTTTCTAACTCATTCGTCATTAACTTGGAATCAGCAGCTGTCTTGCATTTGTAAATACCCCATCCGAAAGGAAAGGTGAATGCTTGCTTGTGCCAATTGCAAAGAAACGAGTGAACCTCTTGAGCTTGTCTCATAAACTCCATGATTAGAACCTCGTCTGACAGGTACCTCAGTAGCATCAGAGGTTCTCCGGTGTAACCATACACTCGAATATATGTGAAAGTGGGGAATTGAATGAACCAATCCGCCCAACTCTCCATTGTTGATGCTGCCTCTGGTGAAATCTTGATGTGCATTTCATTATCAAGGTCTCTAACTGTCTTCATGAGGAAGTGATCATTCACCGCTTTGAAATCCTATTCAGCCTTTGAGAACTCCAATTCGTGAACATGTTGAACGCCAAGAGTTCCATTGGTCTTCAAAGTTCTATAATTGCCTTGATACGCAACTAGGTACTTCAGATAAGACACCATGTGAAACTCGTGGATTTTAAGAAATCCTGTGATCTATTGGTGAAGACACTCGCTGATTAGCATGGCCCAATCAAAGTGTTCCTTGTTGTCAATAATCTGGGAAATGACATAGAACATCCACAGTTGGAAAATATTAGCTTCCTCCTGACCTGTAACCCAGTTGAGCAAAGTTATCAAGATAGCAATTTCATCCTAGAACTCCCCACGCCCAACCTTCTTTGGCATGTTGGTCTTCTTCTCTTTTAACCATCTCTGAGCAACCTTTCTCTGAGATCTTTCTTTGTCTCTGTACCATATCTTGTCGCAATCCTCAATGACCATAGTAAAATTGTTAGAGCGAGGAGGAATAGCAAAGTACTTCTCAACGTCCCTCAGCTTGAGGCTGCAAATGACTCTCCCATCAACTGATCTAATTTGTCTTGTGGATGAGTCATAATGCTTAATGCAAGCAATGACGAACTTGAGATCGAAAACCATGATAGGAATAGATGTTGTTGCCAACAATCCAGAACGCTCAAGATTCTTCATTGTGGTGCTACTAATGCCTTCCAACGTGCTCAGTTTGACCACTGGATAGACATAACCCAAGTTTGTGTTTGAGGTTTTCAAAATGTCGTGCACCAAGACCAATTTAGCCTTGTATTCTATGGGGTTGAATTGCATTTTGAAAATATGGATTTTTGACTATAAAGTCGGATATGTTCAGACAACTTTAAAAAAAAGCTGAAAAAGGCTCTAGATGGGGCTAAAAATAGCCAACTGCAGGAAAAAAATTTGAAATTTTTCTAAAACGTGGGTTTTGTAGAGAATTAAATTCTAAGCAAAACCCAAATTGTCAAAAACTCGAAAAAATGAGTTTTAGCAAGGCATGCAAAGGCTTTTCAGTTGAGAACTGCAAAGGTTTTAGGGTTTCTCGGGGCCAATTTTCCCGAGAAAAACTAGCACATGGGTTTTGTAGGCAATGGAATTCTAAGCAAACCAAAATGATTCGATTTTGGAAAAAGTGAGTTCTTGGCCTACATGCAAAGGAATCTTCGGAAAAAAGCGCAGTGCTTCCAAAATGGAAGTAGCGGGGCAATTTTCTCGAAAAAATCTAAGACATGGGTTTTGTTGCTGACGCTGAAATATGTGAAACTAGATGATTAGATTCTGAAAATTCTATAGTTTACTTTGACATGCCAGAGAAAACCTAAGACAAGGATAGAAGAATTTTATAGATAGAAAATATCAGTTATTATTCTGCCTCTAAAAAAGTCGCCTATGCTTGAACTGGATTTGATGAAGTTTGCATGCAGTCGAAAAATGGAGTCTGAAAAATGTATCTTCTGAACAATCTGGACTTGGCACTGCGAAGAACACTAAAAAATATTGCCCGTAGCACCTTCAAATCTTCGCTTGCTCAAGAAAATATGTGTTTGCTTCCACCTGTGATGTGAATAATAGGCGCCCATATGACTTAAATAAATAAATTCAAGACTTAAGGCGTCACAATATGCAAGCAATTCCTAAATTTAGGCGCCTCCCTCTGATTGGACCTCTAAAATGCACGCCACCTTCTAATTGGACCTCAATAACAGTTAACTGGATGAGAAATAAGCCCTAAATAGGGCGCCACCTCTATGTATTTCAATTAACTATGCATGCAAAAATAAGTCGCCCAATTGCAAGCAAGAATCAAGTTTAGATGAAGTCGACTCACTGAAGATTAAATATTATTTAAATTGAGTTCTCAACCTCCACCTTTTTAGGGTGATTCATGCACTTCAGTTCAAAAGTCAAAGTTTGACTTCTAGGTGTCACCTTTACAGACTTAGAAATTTTCTTGAAAATTTCTTTTGTAAACCTCACCAGAGCCCATGTTCGATCACTAATTTTGATTGACTGATGTGTCCAGAAGATTGGCTGACAATTTCATTGAAGAGCAGGATCAAAACTAACAAGAAACTCCTTGACGCTGCAAACCCTAATTCTGAGATCTAAGGCTTCAAATTCAAGGTGCCCATGGCCTCCAGGGGTGCTTTTGGCTTCAGACTTAAGTCAATTATTCATGCATTTTCATCATTTTGAAGGTGATTTTGACCTCCCTTCATCTCGCATTCTCCAGCGTTTGGCAAAACATCAGAACCGATTGGCAGGCTCACTGCGGAGCTGGCTCCATTTTGCACAAGAGCTCTTGGAGAGCACTTTTCCAAAAATCGTCATCTACTAGGTTAAAATCATGGGCGCCCCTAGCCTCCAGGGGCGCTTTTGTTCCCAAACTTAGCCATTTTCCAAACTGGCTAAATCCACACTTAATCCCCGGTTGTAGGCTGCAGAGAAATCTTCTGACCTGGCTGAGGTATGCAATGGAAAGCTAGAAGCATCACGGACAGGATGAATATCTGAGATGACCAAAAAGACTGCATTTGAGGCTTGAAAACCTTGGGCTCCCCTAGCCTCCAAAGGCGCTTTTGTTGTTTCTTGACATTTTTTACCATGATTAGACCTTATGTTTGACTCTTGATTCCAGCAGTTTAGCAACTCAGATTAACCCGCTGACGGATTCGTTGTGAAGCCTGATCAAGTCTGAGACATGCATTCTAGGTATCATTTGGTCAGAAACCTTCATCTGGTACCTCAAAAAGATGGGCGCAACTGGCTAGGAGGCGCACTTTTTGGTCTAGTGTTAGTCATTTTTTCATCTCCCTCATTTCACATCCTGTATCAAGTGCTAGACAGATCTTTCGGACTAGCTGGTAGGCTCATCATGAAGCTGATAGTATTCCGGAGAAGTCTTCTTGGAAGTGTCAAATCCCAAAAACGAAATCTAAGCCTCTGAAATCTAGGGGGGCCTTGGCCTCCAGGGGCTCTTTTGCTCCAGAGTTCGAAAAATTTCGATGATCTTCATCTCGACGAAAAATCCCCTCCGAGACGAAGCATCATTTTGAACATATCTCGCCATAGATTCTTCATTTGAGCAGTTTAAGCTTAGATTTCAACACCTGGTCTCTAGCCATTTGATATTGACGACCTTGGAGGTCTTAATTTTCCACCTGACAAAGTGAAAACTACCCACCAAACTTAAACTGACTTTTAACTAAATCTGACTTCACCACTGTGATAATGAAGTGAAATAAGCCAATCAAAACAATTTTCAGTCAATTCTAACAAGTTTCAATTTTTAGGGTTTTTGACCTAAAAACAAGAGTCCGGAAACCCTAATTTTCAAAATTTCCAAATTTCGTCAGTATCTTCCTGACATCAAACTGACTAAAAGCCCATGCTTGATTTGCCCAACAACTATGTTTTGACATCAATTTTACAAGGTTTAGACTATTTTAAGCAAAATGCCTTAATGAAGCAAAATAAAATTGTTTTGGGTACAACATATATCACACACAAATGCTCTTGAGGCTTCTCAAGAAATCAATGAATATATGTAGTGATTCAATTTAACTTCCATTCTTTAGATTCTTTCCCAAGAAGATGGAGGGGCTTAAGATTTCAGAATTCATTTCTATGATCACCTCTCAATGATTATGGAAGATTGCAAGAGCAACACCTCTCCAAATTGCCAAAGCCTCCACCACATTATTAGTAGTTTCCCCAAGCCCCCAACAAAAAGTAAAGATGAGATTACCAACCATATCTCAGCATGGACCTCCAACCCCTATTGGCCCTGAGTGTCTAGCCCCTATTGCCCCTGTTCCCACTAGGGGCCCCATCATTATATGTTTTAACCCAAAGAGTCACATGGGGTACCATCTTGTGTTATAAACTCTCTTCTTATCGATCCTTTTACTGCGGAATTAATCATACCTTATTGTGTTCCAAAAGATCAATTCAAAATTCATTCAACAATTCAAAATTCATTCAACAAGAGCCCTCAAAATTCCAATGGAGGAGATGGTAGTAATTCAAATCATTCAGAAAATAACAATAGAACTCCATTTGGATCCTCACTTAGAATAACACAGCCCACATTCTTACCTAGAGATGAGCAGTCAAGAGAAGAAGAACCAATATTATCAGTGGTTAATTTAACAGAAATAAGTTTTAATTTAGAAATTTCTTAGGCAGGGGCATTACATTGTATATGGTAAAAATAGTTTTCAAGATGCATTAAAAGGTCTTAGCATTATAATCCATTCATTCATGACTGCGCAGGTGGATTATTCACCCCACTTTACAGATCAGCTAAAGTCAGTAAATTGGACACAATAGCATTGGTAAGAATCAAAGATATCGTTTGTAAATTGAACTTAATGTTTACCCACCTGGTGTCATGCAAGTTTAACAACTACAATAGCACTGCAACATTTCATCTCTATCTGAAGAGTGGTGAGAAGAGATTCTGTAGCTCCTATTGAGCAGTAATGGTTGAAAGATTTATGTCATCTGTCTCAAAGCTTTGTTCATACTTGTAGTATAGCAAATAGAAACAAAATGTATACAACCAAGCATAAAGCAATGTAGTATGGCTAAAGATATTGTTTGGAGATTGAACTTAATGTTTACCCACCAGTTGTCATTCAAGTTTAACAAATCCAATGGCTATGCAACATTTCATCTCTATGTGAAGAGTGGTGAGATGAGATTCTGTAGCTCCTATTGAGCAGTATTGTTCATACTTGTAGTATAGCAAATAGAAACAAAATATATACAACCAAACATAAAGCAATGTACACAAATAGAATAAGAACTTGACGCTTTATTCATATATCAAAATATTCATAGGCAATGTACAATATATATTCTACAAAACACTGAAATTATTATCACCAAGGTGACTAACCAACAAACCTCCCTGACACAACCTCAGACTGAAAAACATCAAGACAATGCAATTGACCGAGGGTTGTATCCAATGGACAACAATGACAACAACCTGGATGCAAAACCTAAGTAATAATATGAAGTTCCTTTGAACATGTGCATGGTTGAATACATTTGAATGCAGAATATCTCTGTAGTTGCAAATCACATGCTCTGAAAACTGACAAACTGATGCAGATAAGCCTCTACTCCTACAAGTTAGTCTCTAAAACAATACTCTAGCCCTGCAAATAAATGCCAACAGAATCCCCTCTTCCTGCAATTCATACTCAAGACAAAAATAGTACCAAAATTGCCGAAGATAATGTGCAAGAATCCTCATCCAGTTATACCAAAAGGAGATACAGCCAGGTTCCTTTTATTCATGATTAAACAGCTACAGAAAAAAAATAATGCAAAAATTAAAAAAGTTATTGAACAGTCAAAAGAAACAAACACACCCACACAGCACAGTCCTATCTCCAATACATCCAGCTGGATTATTTCTCAGATTGCTCTCCTCACCAAAAACTACCACCGAAACAAAAATTGCGAAACTAAAAATGAAAGGCCAAAAATCACTACTTAACAGCAATCACAGCCAAGGATTACGTTACATTCTCTAAATGAATATAGAACAAATATCTGTGTAGCTCCTAGGGACTAGACCAGAGTCATTTTGACACAAAGTTAGGTCCCTCAAAAGCCATAGAATAAATTGTAGTTTTTATTAAGTTTTAGAGATAAATATAGCTGTTGATCATTTTGTTCTTGGGATTTCTCCAAGCTGCTTTTTTTTTTTTTGGCAAATAGGCATATATATATATTAATTATAAAGATAGAAATACATATTCACCAAAAAAAGGTGGGTGGTAAAAAGGCACACCCCGAGAGTCACATGGGCTGAGCCCAAAAAGCACGAAAGATTACAAACACAAGAAAATAAAAGGCCATCAGACAGCCATTGCAATGCCAGCAGAGGGCGGAGGGTCCCTGTCATCCGATTTTTTCCCCATACATCAGCAGGGTCTGGAGTGACATCAGGGGGAGCCCAACTGTCATCATCTTTTTCTTTATCTTTATCCTCATTCTCCAAGCTTTTGAAATTTGTATCCTGCATTTATGTTTAATTTAATAAAACAAATCTATGGATGTGTGCCCTCTAAGACTATGACAATGCTAACGTAACAGTACCTTAAATACAAAGAGAAAAGACTATCATTATGAAAATAATCAAGCATTGGACCCAAGGTACGGAGAAAAGTATGGGATTCACAAGTTGTGCAAAGTGCAACTCTTCTGGAAGTATTTTTTGAGGAGAATTATCATATTTTGTGCTTATCATTTCAATTCCATGCAGTTAAGCCTGATTTCAAGATTTGGTAAATTCATATCCACAATCACCATACAACTTGCCCAAGGGTATGTTGTCTTTCCCTAATCCTGGACATAATTTCTCTTTTTGGTGAACCAGAGAATACACAAACGAGCATGAATACTCACATAAGCCAGTTAACAACTGGAAGAAAATCATCCTCAACAAGTGAGCAAGAAAGGCCCAGAGTGCTGAAGTTTAGAGAGCCTTGGTGAGAATGTGCACTGCTAATCTGTAAAGTTTTTGGATTAGGCAATATTGACATTCCAATTGATCATTTTTTATATGGTGGAATAAGTGATTAAAAAAGAATCAAGTTTGACTTGGCTCAAACAGTTCTTTCTTTTCTTTTGATAGTTCAATTAGTTTTGATTGTGTTTTAAGTGGATTTGATATGAACACATTAATATTTTTTTATCGCTAAAAATGTTAGGTTGTATGATTTTTTATATGTATCAAATATTACTGAGTTTTGGCCAAGTTATTTCACCCATACAAGCATAAATCCTCAAAAAATCACAAAAATCCCGATTTTTAAAAAATCTCCGACCGAAATGATTTTTTCCTCAAAAATTCCTGATTTAATGTCATGATTTTCAACAATGTTCAACGATTTTTAAGTGTTTAAATCATGTAAAAATTGCAAAAAAATAACCCAACCAACTCATCACGAAACTCTAACCGCACAAAATTGCTATTTAATCAGATTTTTTTGTTGATTTTTAGCATAGAACCAAGCGTTGGCTGCCAAGACATGGTTCACCATCAAAGATTCTCTAGATTTCATCAGGTTGCTGAGGCATATCGCAGATAGGCGACCTTGAATGGATGTATATTTCTAATAGATGTTAAGGACATTAAAATAAAGATACATTATTTGATATGCTTCTACATCAAACGATATTAACGTCATTAACATGGAATTGTTAAGAGATGTGCTGCTTTTTTCTATATATCCCACACTACTATCATTTTCCTTAGGCTCTTAGTAATGCTTTCCATGTATGTAAATCCAAAGACACAACTTAGTGGGAAATAGTAGACAATATCATAAATACTAAGTAAAGCTTATATCTTTTTTTTTTAACATATTTGAACCTTATAAGAGTACTTGCCAAAAGTAAATGTAGAAAACCAAACTAAACTGAAACAAAGATCTATTGGCTTTGATACAACCTAAAGAAGTTTGTTTTCTTGGAATTCTTGTGATCCGAACTTTTCAAAAGAATTTTAAAATTTCAATTGTCAACAATAATACCATGGTGGTTTTTTAGATTATCAAGGTTAGGTTGGGACGAATTTCCTTTTTAGATGCTAACAAAGCATGATAATTTGGAGCTTCAATTTGACACTGGCAATCAAGTTTTAGTTACAAGCGGGTAGGGTAGTGAAAATTGTATAATCAAGTGGGAAGCATAAGTATATACATAACAGTATATACACATTGTGGAACTGGAAGCAAAATGGTTCCAATCAGAAAGATAAAAATCAGCTTGTAGTGCTGAAAAAATGAACTATAACAATATTTTAAATCAAAATGAAAGATTATTTTGGTTATATCTAAATTTCCTATATATTATGTAGCCTTAATGCTTTGTTAATTGGTGAAACTCATTGCTTAAATGCATGCCCTACACTTGTTAGGGAACTACATTCCATTTAGGATCATCATATACATGGAGGTTCATGGAGGTTCAGAAGGCTTGCAAGGAGTACAATAGCAGTACATGAATGCTTTAGACATATATAGTGTAGCATTCCATGTATGTTAAATAAGTATCAAGCAAACTAATACATTCCTTCAGAAAAGTCATGCCATAGACTCGTGGGCTTATCTTAATCCCTCCCAAAGCAAGCATCATATTTTCTCTTTAACGATCTAGATAGATTTCAACGGCAACTATCCCATTGAAAGGGAATGTTCCTTGCTGTTGTAGGATGTCTAGGGTGTAACAATCAATTGCCCTATGCAATAGTAGCTATACAATCAGGGTGTAACATACTCCCCCCCTTATGATTCATTGTCCCTGATGAACTAAGGTATTATTCAAAAGCATAAAAAAAACTTAACACTACATTTTATTCATCATTCTCGAATGCTTCAAGAATGTTAGGAAACTTTTGCCAAATCTCTGCATAATCTACCCAAGTAGTTGAGTCTTTAGCGTACTGGTCCCATTGGACTTTGCACTGAGAGACTTCTCTGTTCCATAAGCAAAGCTTACGGGTTTCAAGCACCTTGATGGGCTCGAGCGTTACTACTCCGGGATCCTTTACTTGTAAAGCAGTCCAATCAATAACATGATTATCACCTGCTATATACTTCTTAAGGTAGGACACATGGAAGACATTATGCATTCGGGCAAGAGCTGATGGCAATGCAATTTGATAGGCTACAAGGTTTATTTCTTCTAAAACCTCAAAGGGTCCAACATATCGTGGGGCCAGCTTGGAAGACTTTCCAAACTTGATGGAACTTTTGTGAGGCTTAACTCTCAAAAGTACCTTGTCACCTATGGCAAAATTTTGGGGCACTCTCTTAGCATCTGCATAGCTCTACTGTTGACTGTTAGCTTCGGCTAACCTTTGCTTTATAACTTTTACTTGCTCCTCCATTTCTGCTAACATTTCAAGTCCAAGACTTACTCGATCCTCAAGTTTATCCCAACTTATCGAAGTTTGACACTTATGCCCATACAAGGCTTCAAATAGAGCCATCTTTATTGCTGAATGGTATGAGTTGTTATAGGCCAATTCGACTAAAGGTAAGTAGTCTTCCCACTTGTATTGTTGATTCATGCAATACACTCAAAGTAGGTCTTCCATTACTTGGTTTACTCTTTCAGTTTTCCCATCTGTTTCCGGATAATATGCTGAGCTAATGTTTAGTTGAGTCCCAAGTGCAGAAAATAAGGTTTGCCAAAACCTAGAAGTGATTCTTGCATCCCTATCAGATATGATCTTTTCGGGTATACCATGCAATCTAAACACTTCTTGCACAAACTTCCTCGCAATGACTGGTGCTCCATCAGTCAGATTTCCAGGTATAAAGAGAGCCACTTTAGTTAGCCTATGTACTACCACGAGTATGGCATTGTGCTTGTTCCTTGACATAAGTAGCCCTTGCACAAAATCCGTACTTATCACTTGCCATTTCCATTCCAGAATGTCATGTGGTTACAGTAAACCTGCTAGGTGATGATGCTCAGCTTTTACCCTTTGACACTCAAGGCATCTTGCTGCATAACTAGCAGCATCTCCCTTCATTCCTTTCCATAAGTATAATGGCTTCACATCAACCATCATTTTTGTCACTCTTGGGTGTCCAGAATACGGGGCTTCATGCACTTCTTTCCACACCAAGTTTCCCAAATTGCTCAAATTAGGTACTTATATTCTACCTTTGTACCTAAGCAATCCACTTGGTTCGAATTTGAAACCTTCATACATTGGGTCTTGAGGATTTTCCATGAGTGTTTACTTAGCTTGTAAGTAGTACTCATCCTCTGTACATTTCTGGAGTACTTGGTCTTTGAAATCAGTATGAATTGCAACAATTGAAGCTATGTGAAGTCTCCGACTTAATGCATCAACAACCCGATTTTCTTTTCCCTTGATGTAGCTGATATTAAAGTCATAATTAGTGATCAACTCTAACCATCTCCTCTACCTGGCATTTAGATTTGGTTGAGTGAAAAGATACCTTAACCCACTATGATCAGTCTTTAACTCAAAGGGTTTCCCTAGCAAATAGTGTCTCCACATTCGCAATGCATGGACGATACCTACCAACTCTAAATGATGCAAAGCATAATTCATCTCATATGGCTTTAGCTTCCTAGACTCGTATGCAATTACTTGGTCATCTTGCATCCGTACTCCTCCAAGCCCTTCTCCGCAAGCATCAGTGACAACCGTGAAACTTCCTTCCGGATCTGGTACCTTTAGGATTGGTGTGGTGGTCAGTTTCTCTTTGAGTAGGTCAAAAGCTTTCTGACACTTCTCATTCCATTCAAACCTTTTCCCCTTCCTCTGTATGAAGTTATAGGAAAAGCAATTTTAGAAAAGTTTGCCACAAACTTCCTATAGTATCCTGCCAAGCCCATAAAACTTCTCACTTCTGACACGTTTTTGGGTATAGGCCACTAAATTATTGTTGTGATCTTGGTTGGATCTACTGCAATACCTTCAGCTGAAATCACATGGCCCAAGTAATGCACTCTCTGTTGGAAGAAAGTACACTTAGAAAGTTTTTCGTACAAATTATGCTCTCACAACCGTTGTAAAACCATTTCTAAGTGCCTATTGTGTTCTTCTTCATTTCTAGAATAGATTAGAATGTCATCTAGAAATACTAGCACAAACTTGTCCAGGTAATCTCTGAACACACTATTCATAAGGTTCATAAATGTTGCTAGCGCATTTGTCAAACCAAATGGTAAAACCGTGAACTCATAGTGTCCATACCGAGTTCTGAAAGTAGTTTTAAAGATATCTTCAACTTTAACCCTCAGTTGGTGATATCCAGACCATAGATCTATCTTTGAAAATACAGTTGCTCCTCTCACTTGATCAAACATATCGTCAATTTGGGGGAGCGGGTATTTGTTCTTTACCGTAGCTTTGTTAAGCATACAATAGTCAATGCATAGTCGCAAAGTTCCATCCTTCTTCTTGACGAAGATTACAGGTGCTCCCCAGGGTGAAACACTTGGTCTTACTAATCCCTTTGACAGCAACTCATCCAATTGTGTCTTGAGTTCCGCGAGTTCTGTAGTGGTCATCCTATAGGGTACCTTCAATATAGGCTCCGATGCGGCAATTATATCTATAGAAAAATCAAAGATTCTCTTTGGAGGTAGACCTGGTAGTTCTTCAGGAAATACATCAAAAAAATTCCTTAACACTGGATACATTTCCATATCTGAGTTTCCTGATTCGTCAATCTCTCCATCTTCTATCTCTTGTAGACTCTAGTTTTTAGGATCATCTAGCTCTTCAATTTTCACCGCAAAGAGTTTACATCCTTTCTTTTTGGCTCTCAACAGTTGCATTGCTGAAATTTGTCGCACCTTCACCTCTCTAGGTATTCCTTGCAATCTCACTTGATTCCCACAGTCATCTAGACACTCAACTGTCTTGGCATGACAGTCAACTATGGCCCTATGTCTCCATAGCCAATTCCTAGGATGACATCATATGATCCTAGCGGTGCGACATATAGGTTAACTTCAATGGTGAAACTGGGTAGCTCTAACTTAGCCTCAAAAAGACATTGGTCCACCTTAGGTCTTGTACTGTTTGCATACACAACATTCCATGACATAGCCACGTGCCCTGCCTTTCTAGACAATTGATTTGCTACTCTAGGAGTAATGAAATTTTTTGTAGCACCAGTATCAATAAGGATAGAGATAGGTAAGCCAAACAATTTACCTGATGTCTCGATCAAAGTTATCTGATAGTCAACTTGCCTATCATCTACCGCAGCGTGGATCCTCTACTGGAACATAGCCTTTTGAGAAGGCAATGAGTTTCCATAGGGCTGGGAACCAGGAGCTTTATTAGGGAACTCCCTTGCATAGTGGTATCATTTACACAGAAAACAACCCGTAGGTGGTCCTCTTCTCCCGGATGCTTCTCCGGATTTATAGGTAACTTCACTAGCCTTGCTATTGTTACCATTGTTGGAGTTGATTCTTTTCCGATCTCTCCGTAATTCCTTTCCGTTGTAACGAGATATTTTTCCCTTTTGCTTGGCAGCATCCCGAATAGGTTCCTCCTTCCTTGGAGTTGTTTTGGTGGCCACATCGTTGTCCCTCTTCTATTTTTTCCGCTCCTAACGATCGGAATCCGCTTTGAGCTTCTGCTCCTGTTTAACAACTTTTTCATAAACAAGGCCCATGGTGGTTGGACCGTGCATCTCCACCTCACCTCGGATTTTACTGTTGAGCCCCAGTATGAACTTCCCCATTCGGAATCGTTCATCTTTATAGTAGATTGGGACATATTGAAGAAGTCGAGTAAACTTCTCCCAGTAATCATGGACCGACATGGTCCCTTGCTTTAGCTCCTCAAAATCAGAGAGCTTCTGCTCGTAAAAGAGCTGTGGCAACCAACGTTTGCGGAAGATTTCAACGAACTCTCCCCAAGACAACTTCCAGGAACTTATGTCAAGTTCCAACTTTTTATTCATCCACCAATTAGAGGCTTCACCTGCTAATTGGTATGCTCCCCATGCTGCCTTAGTTACCTCATCGTAGTTCCTTATTTCAAAATATTTCTCCATCTGGACTAGCCAAACTTCGGCTTCATCGCCTCCTACACTGCCATCAAACTTTGGCGGAATTATCTTCTTCATATCACGAGATAGCTCATTAGACACTATCTTCCTGTTTCTTTCAGCAGAGTTGGTTAGTGACTTTTCCTTCTCATGATTGCAGTTATCACCACATCCATGAGACGAACTTTCACCTTCCGTGTTGTTGATGTTTATTTCATATTGTTGTTGATGTTTATTGTATACTATAAATAGTAGTTTATTCTAACTTTTGAGATATTTTATGTATACTGTTATGTTGTGAACATATGACTCCCGTTAGCATGTTATTGAATGCAGGTATGCGAACCATTCCTCCAGGCAGAGGCGAAATATCACTCGGGAGAAGAGCTTGGTTGAGTAATCGGTAAAGAGAACCATCTGAGCATACACACACGTCCCTTAGATTGAGTAAGCTAAGTTAGTTTGTTTGAGTTATAGGTAAGTCATCTGTAAGCTTGTATGTTGGCATTAGGAATCTTGTCTACTTCTGAATGAATGTATAAGTGATGTTTATCTATGTATCTGTTTATGTTATTACGATCATTAAGATGGTAACATTATTCGTTAGGAGGTGGGCATATATATATATATATATATATATATATATATATATATATATATATATATATATATATATATATATATATATATACGCACAACCTACGATATATGTGGATATTAATAATATCATATTATTATTGTCTGACAATTTACATATATATGTACATATCGGATAACGATATGGTTACAGAATGACATATATATATATATATATGTAAATATAAATATATTATATTATGTAAATATAAATATATATATAATATATATATTAAGATTAATATTCTAAGTCTCTTTATTGGAAATTAAAATATATTCCACTTTGAGTTTATATTGAAATCTAAACTATGGAAATCAGGTTTATTAAACCCAGCCGATTTTTAAATCACCAACCATAGAAAATCGAATGATTAAAATCTTACTTTGGCAAAAGGCATTTTAATCTGTCATTATTATAAAGTGAAATTAAAATATTTAACATTCAAACATTTGAAACTTTGGAAATAAGATGAAAATGACAAATGATGAAAATACGCGCCTGAAGCAGCGCACAAACATGACCAAGTCACAGGAGTTCAATCGCAGCCTGTAAGTTGTCATTCAAGCCATGAAGGAAGGCTATGTGGATTTCATTTAACCTTGACCATTTCTTGAAAAATGAATCAACACCTCATTTCTGGAATTTGTGCCATATCTGAGAGAGGCCTGTAGGTGTCGATTCTCCATTTTTCAACATGTGCAAGTTTGAAATGTTCTTTGATTGCTGTCAATGTATTGAGGTCGACTAACCTCTAGGAAACCAGCCACATTTTATGATTGAAATATTCAAAACATAGTTCTGTCAATTTACATGCCATTAGAAGTGGAAAATTGATGGGCAGGGGCTCTATAAATAGTCTGCCCAGTTCATTCTTCTACACTTGCTTATTGAATACGAATTTCATCTGATTTCTGTAGAGTTATCTTGTGAGCATTAATTTCTAAGAGTCGTATATATTTCTAAGAGTCATATACATTTTTCAGAGCTGTGATTAGAGGAATTACCAGTCCACCATCATCAAAATATGTGTTGTATTCAGCTGTGACCAATAACAAACTAAATAATCATTATTAGAGGAGTATATTTCTGAGTAAGGAAGATATCAATTTGAGATTATAATCTGAGTGAGAAAGGCAGAGGCTTGTGAAGAATTTTCCAGTTGATCAATTGAGTTGAGGTGCTATGAAGATAGACTAAGACTTCATCTTTTGAAGGAAAGCTAAAAATCAGGCATGGGATATTCTTCTACTATTAATTTTGTTTTTTAATATTAAAACGTTATGGTCCTTTGTGTTTACTGTTTGTGCATAGGTAGGAAGTCATTTCATTCACTGCATTTCTATGTAATAGAGAAAATGAGTTAATATGAAAATGTGTACCTAATTGTACTTAGGAAGTGAATTGTACAAAGGTTCAAGTTGTATAATTGCGTGAATTGCATTACTTGTATGATCTCCATATAAGGAGAATATGCTTGAAGTAGTTACTAAATACTAGGACGGAAATGAAGGTATTGAATTAAGTAATGATCACAGCTTAAGTTATTAGATTAACTTAGATAAGCTTGTGAAACCCCTAGGATGAAGATTTCCAGTATAGGAGGGGATTTTGTGATTACTTGTTATGTTGTTTCATTTCTAGTAGGTTAGTATGTTGTAGGATGTCTAGGGTACGAATTACCCACTAAAGGACAAACTTATGCGTAGTGTAAGGAAGCCTTAAGTCAAATCGACCCTAACTAGTGCATGTGATAGATGACCATTCGAAGTACTGAATCAGAATACTTTGGCCAAAGTAGTGAAATGTACAACATCCACATAGGTGTGAGATAGTTGAGACAACACTGTCAGTTCACCGTGATCCTGTATTACATACTAGTTCGAGAGTTGTCGAATGCACAGGACCTAGTTATGTAGGACACAACACTATGCTAAGTTGGTAATCGCTTAACGGATACCCTACCAATCTCTTCGTTCGAAGGGAGGGCCATCTATCGAATGATAGGTGTGCGGGGGACTGCATTATAAGTCTGTGGTTGGCAGAAAAGCGCCTGAGTGATGTTTCTCCTCCACAGCAAGCGGCCGATGTACCAAGATTTGAAAGGACGGACTCCTGGACCTTCTTACTACTATTTGTGCAAAAGTTTACGAGCTATGTATGTATCTTGTGCTTTATTACTTTGTTGATTTCATTAAAAAGAAATAGTTTAAAAGTTGAATTATGTTGTACCATGTTTTCAAATTGAAAGGAAATTTTTTATTGAAATGGCATTGCCTTTACTTATTGATGTTAAAATTATGAAATTTTTATTTTGCGTATGGGTTAGGTCATTTACATGTGGTATCAGAGCCAGGTTTAACACTAGGAACCTATGAGCTCATCATCTTTTCCTTTTCCAAACATTATCTAATGTTGCAGAAAAAATTTTGTGTTAGGATGGTACGTATCAGATTAACAGCTAGGAAGTCTGTAATCCGCAATGAACGTTACCTAAAGGCCAAGAAGGAAAAAGAGGCCATTATTAGGACCATCTAAGGAATCAACCATGATAACGCCATCTGGTTAAGTGATACTGAGACTGTTAGCCATGCTCTTTCTCAAATAGGCCAGGTAATGAGGAGAATGAAGATGGAAGCTGCATTCAACCACTTACCCAACATCTCCCCGAAAAAGTCAGACTCTTTGCCACTATCCAGGGACATGCCTTCCGAGGAAAGCACTAGTCCAACACTCATATTTAGGGATCCTAGAGTTCTTCCATTGGTCGAGGTTATAACTATTTCTTCGAGTAATGAGTTCGTGGGATACACACCAAGGACTCCTCCAGTCGAGAATTGTCCTCAAGATCAAAATGTGACCATATTGTTGATGAACACCATATCAACGATAATTCTCGCAACTATGTATCTAATGATAGATCCGAGGGGTATTATCCTTTCTGGGATAGATACGAACAGATGAGAGATGAAGAAAAAGATAGAAAACTACTATACTCTCAATCTGTAGGCTACACACCTCTAAGTTATGTATCTGAGAGTGAATCCGATGGATACTCTCCTCTTGACTATCTTAATAGTCAATCAATGTAATCGATGGGATATTGAAAATCCTCTTGTTCTAAATAAAACTCAATGTTTATCTAAAATTGCGTATGACTTAACAACTTGCATGGAAATCTTGTGATCATGTGAATGTATGCTTTTATGCTTTCCATTAGTTAAAAGATTAATTAATCTCACTTGGATAAAACACCAGGTTTAATACAACCTTATAACCATGGTGAAAACATACAAGAGGAAGCGTAATAAACCCAACACAAGTAACGAAGATGAGCAAAGGACCACTAGAGTGGAAGCGAGGCTCGACTTGATTTTGGCAAGTTTAACCAATCTGGAGAATGAAAGAGAGAAAGACAGATTGGAGAAGGAAATAAACATCAACAACACAGAAGGCAAAAGTTCGTCTCATAGACATGGTGATAACCGCAATCATGAGAAGGAAAAGTCACCAACCAACTCTGCTGAAAGAAACAGGAAGATAGCATCTACTGAGCTATCTCGTGATATGAAGATAATTCCGCCAAAGTTTGATGGCAATGCAGGAGGCGATGAAGCCGAAGTCTGGCTAGTCCAGATGGAGAAATATTTTGAAATAAGGAACTACAATGAGGTAACTAAGGTAGCATGGGGAGCATACCAATTAGCAGGTGAAGCCTCTAATTGGTGGATGAATAAAAAGTTGGAACTTGACATAAGTTCCTGGAAGCTGTCTTGGGGAGACTTCGTTGAAATCTTCCGCAAACGTTGGTTGCCACAGCTCTTTTACGACCAGAAGCTCTCTGATTTTGAGGAGCTAAAGCAAGGGACCATGTCGGTCCATGATTACTAGGAGAAGTTTACTCAACTTCTTTGATACGTCCCAATCTACCATAAAGATGAAAGATTCTGAATTAGGAAGTTCATATTGGGACTCAACAGTAAAATCGGAGGCAAGGTGGACATGCACGGTCCAACTAGCATGGACCTTGTTTATGAAAAAGTTGTTAAACAGGAGTAGAAGCTCAAAGCGGATTCCCATCGTCAGGAGAGGAAGGAATAGAAGAGGGACAACGATGTGGAAGGAGGAACCTATTCGGGATGCTGCCAAGCAAAGGGAAAAATATCTTGTTACAACGGAAAGGAATTTTGGAGAGATCGAAAAAGAAGCAACTCCAACAATGGTAACACTAGCAAGGCTAGTGAAGTTAACTATAAATCTAGAGAAGCATTCGGGAGAAGAGGACCACCTACGAGTTGTTTTTTGTGCAAAGGAGACCACTATACAAGGGAGTGCCCTAATAAAGCTCCTGGTTCCCAGCCCTATGGAAACTCACTACCTTCTCAAAAGGCTATGTTCCAACAAAGGATCCACGCTACGGTAGATGATAGGCAAGCTGACTATCAGATAACGCCGATCGAGACATCAGGTAAATTGTTTGGCTTACCTATCGCTATCTTTATTGATATTGGTGCTACAGAAAATTTCATTACTCCTAGAGTAGCAAATCAATTGTCTGGGAAGGCAGGGCACATGGCTATGTCATGGAATGTTGAGTATGCAAACAGTACAAGAGCTAAGGTGGACCAATGTCTTTTCGAGCCTAAGTTAGAGCTACCCAGTTTCACCACTAAAGTTGACCTATATGTCGCACCGCTAGGACCATATGATGTCATCCTAGGAATGAATTGGCTATGGAGACATAGGGTTATAGTTGACTGTCATGCAAAGACAGTTGAGTGTCTAGATGACTCTGGGAATCAAGTGAGATTGCAAGGAATACCTAGAGAGGTGAAGGTGCAACAAATTTCAGCAATGCAACTGTTGAGAGCCAAAAAGAAAGGATGTAAACTCTTTGCGATGAAAATTGAAGAGCTAGATGATCCTAAAAACCAGAGTCTACCAGAGATAGAAGATGGAGAGATTGACGAATCAGGAAACTCAGATATGGAAAAGTATCCAGTGTTAAGGAAATTTTCTGATGTATTTCCTGAAGAACTACCAAGTCTACCTCCAAAGAGAATCTTTGATTTTTCTATAGATATAATTCCCAGATCGAAGCTTGTATCCAAGGTACCCTATAGGATGACCACTAAAGAACTCGCGAAACTCAAGGCACAATTGGATGAGTTGTTATCAAAGGGATTGGTAAGACCAAGTGTTTCACCCTGGGGAGCTCCTGTAATCTTCGACAAGAAGGAGGATGGAACTTTGCAACTATGCATTGACTATCGTATGCTTAACAAAGCTACAGTAAAGAACAAATACCCGCTGCCTCGAATTAACGATCTATTTGATCAAGTGAGAGGAGCAGCTGTATTTTCAAAGATAGATCTAAGGTCTGGATATCACCAACTGAGGGTTAAAGATGAAGATATCTTTAAGACTGCTTTCAGAACTCGGTATGGACACTATGAGTTCACGGTTTTACCATTTGGTTTGACAAATGCACCAGCAGCATTTATGAACCTTATGAATAGTGTGTTCAGAGATTACCTGGACAAGTTTGTGCTAGTATTTCTAGATGACATTCTAATCTATTCTAGAAACGAAGAACACAAGAAGCACTCTGAAATGGTTTTACAACGATTGCGAGAGCATAAGTTGTACAGAAAACTTTCCAAGTGTACTTTCTTCAAACAAAGTGTGCACTACTTGGGCCATGTGATTTCAGCTGAAGGTATTGCAGTAGATCCAGCCAAGATGACAGCGATAATTCATTGGCCTATACCCAAAAACATGTCAGAAGTGAAGTTTTATGGGCTTGGCCGGATACTATGGGAAGTTTGTGGCAAACTTTTCTAAAATTGTTTTTCCTATAACTTCTTTACAAAGGAAGGGGGAAAGGTTTGAATGGAATGAGAAGTGTCAGAAAGCTTTTGACCTACTCAAAGAGAAATTGACCACCACACCAATCCTAAAGGTACCAGATCCAGAAGGAAGTTTCACAGTTGTCACCGATGCTTGCGGAGAAGGGCTTGGAGGAGTACTGATGCAAGATGACCAAGTAATTGCATACGAATCTAGGAAGCTAAAGCCATATGAGATGAATTATGCTTCGCATGATTTAGAGTTGGCAGCTGTCGTCCATGCATTGCGAATGTGGAGACACTATTTGCTAGGGAAACCCTTTGAGTTAAAGACTGATCATAGTGGGTTAAGGTATCTTTTCACTCAACCAAATCTAAATGCCAGGCAGAGGAGATGGTTAGAGTTGATCGCTGATTATGACTTTAATATCAGCTACATCAAGGGAAAAGAAAATCAGGTTGCTGATGCATTAAGTCAGAGACGTCACATAGCTTCAATTGTTGCAATTCATACCGATTTCAAAGACCAAGTACTCCAGAAATGTACAGAGGATGAGTACTACTTACAAGTTAAGCAAGCACTCATGGAAGATCTTCAAGACCCAAGGTATGAAGGTTTCCAATTTGAACCAAGTGGATTTCTTACGTACAAAGGTAGAATATATGTACCTAATGTGAGCAATTTGAGAAATCTAGTGTGGAAAGAAATGCATGGAGCCTCGTATTTTGGACACCCAGGAGTGACAAAAATGATGGCTGATCTAAAGCCATTATACTTCTAGAAAGGAATGAAGGGAGATGTTGCTAGTTATGCAGCAAGATGCCTCGAGTGTCAAAGGGTAAAAGAGCTTATGATCGTAAAAGAGTTGTGACAAAATAAAAATCAAAGAGCTTATGATCGTAAAAGAGTTGTGGCAACCAACGTTTGCGGAAGATTTCAACGAACTCTCCCAAAGACAGCTTCCAGGAACTTATGTCAAGTTCCAACTTTTTACTCATCCACCAATTAGAGGCTTCACCTGCTAATTGGTATGCTCCCCATGCTGCCTTAGTTACCTCATCGTAGTTCCTTATTTCAAAATATTTCTCCATCTGGACTAGGCAGACTTCGGCTTCATTGCCTCCTGCATTGCCATCAAACTTTGGCGGAATTATCTTCTTCATATCACGAGATAGCTTAGTAGACACTATATTCCTATTTCTTTCAATAGAGTTGGTTGGTGACTTTTCCTTCTCATGATTGTGGTTATCACCACGTCCATGAGACGAACTTTCGCCTTCCGTGTTGTTGATGTTTATTTCCTTCTCCAATCTGTCTTTCTCTCTTTCATTCTCCAGATTGGTTAACCTTGCCAAAATCAAGTCGAGCCTCGCTTCCACTCTAGTGGTCCTTTGCTTGTCTTCGTTACTTGTGTTGGGTTTATTACGCATCCTCTCGTATGTTTTCACCATGGTTATAAGGTTGTATTAAACCTGGTGTTTTATCCAAGTGAGATTAATTAATCTTTTAACTAATGGAAAGCATAAAAGCATACATTCACATGATCACAAGATTTCCATGCAAGTTGTTAATTCATACGCAATTTTAGATAAACATTGAGTTTTATTTAGAACAAGAGGATTTTCAATATCCCATCGATTACATTGATTGACTATTAAGATAGTCAAGAGGAGAGTATCCATCGGATTCACTCTCGGATACATAACTTAGAGGTGTGTAGCCTACAGATTGAGAGTATAGTAGTTTTCTATCTTTTTCTTCATCTCTCATCTATTCGTATCTATCCCAAAAAGGATAATACCCCTCGGATCTATCATTAGATACATAGTTGCGAGAATTATCGTTGATATGGTGTTCATCAACAGTATGGTTCACATTTTGAACTTGAGGACAATTCTCGACTGGAGGAGTCCTTGGTGTGTATCCCACGAACTCATTACTCGAAGAAATAGTTATAACCTCGGCCAATGGAAGAACTCTAGGATCCCTAAATATGAGTGTTGGACTAGTGCTTTCCTCGGAAGGCATGTCCCTGGATAGTGGCAAAGAGTCTGACTTTTTCGAGGAGATGTTGGGTAAGTGGTTGAATGCAGCTTCCATCTTCATTCTCCTCTTTACCTCGCCGATTCAAGAAAGAGCATGGCTAACAGTCTCAGTATCACTTAACCAGATGGCGTTATCATGGTTGGTTCCTTCAATGGTACTCATAATGGCCTCTTTCTCCTTCTTGGCCTTCAGGTAACGTTCATTGCCGATTACAGACTTCCTAGCTGTTAATCTGACACATACCATCCTGACACAAGAATTTTTCCACAACATTAGATAATGTTTGGAAAAGGAAAACGTGATGAGCTCATAGGTTCCTAGTGTTAAACCTGGCTCTGATACCACATATAATGACCTAACCCATACGCAAAATAAAAATTTCATAATTTTAACAGCAATAAGTAAAGGCAATGCCAGTTCAATAAAAAATTTCCTTTCAATTTGAAAACATGATACAACATAATTCAACTTTTAAACTATTTCTTTTCAATGAAATCAACAAAGTAATAAAGCACAAGATACATACATAGCTCGTAAGCTTTTGCACAAATAGTAGTAAGAAGGTCCAGGAGTCCGTCCTTTCAAATCTTGGTACATCGGCCGCTTGTTGTGGAGGAGAAACATCACTCGAGCGCTTTTCCGCCAACCATGGACTTATAATGCGGTCCCCCACACACCTATCATTTGATAAATGGCCCTCCCTTCGAACGAAGAGATCGGTAGGGTGTCCGGTAAGCGATTAGCAACTAAGCATAGTGTTGTGTCCTACATAACTAGGTCATGTGCATCCGGCAACTCTCGAACTAGTATGTATTACGTGATGACGGTGAACTGACAGTGTAGTCTCAACTATCTCACATCTAAGTGGATATTGTACATTTCACTAATTTGGCCAAAGTATTCTCATTCAGTACTTCGAATGAAGGTCATCTATCACATGCACTAGTCAGGGTCGATTTGACTTAAGGTTTCCTTACACTACGCATAGGTTTGTCCTTCAGTGGGTAATACGTACCCTAGACATCCTACAACATACTAACCTACTAGAAATGAAACAGCATAACAAGTAATCACAAAATCCCCTCCTATACTATAAGTCTTCATCCTAGGGGTTTCACAAGCTTATCTAAGTTAATCTAATAACTTAAGTTGTGATCATTACTTAATTCAATGCCTTTATTTCCGTCCTAGTATTTAGTAACTACTTCAAGCATATTCTCCTTATATGGAGATCATACAAGTAATGCAATTCACACAATTATACAACTTTAACCTTTATACAATTCACTTCCTAAGTACAATCAGGTATGCACTTTCATATAATCTCATTTTCTCTATTACATAGAAATGCAGTTAATGAAATGACTTCCTACCTATGCACAAACAGTAAGGTCCATAACATTTTAATATTCAAAAACAAAATTAATAGTAGAAGAATATCCCATGCCTGATTTTTAGCTTTCCTTCAAAAGAGGAAGTCTCAGTCTATCTTCATAGCACCTCAACTCAATTGATCAATTAGCAAATTCTTCACAAGCCTCTGCCTTTCTCACTCAGATTATAATCTCAAATTGATATCTTCCTCACTCAGAAATATACACTCCTCTAATAATAATTATTCAGTCTGTTATTGGTCACAGCTGAATACAGTACAGATATTTTGATGATGGTGGACTGGTAATTCCTCTAATCACAGCTCTCAGAAATATATATGACTCTCAGAAATTAATGCTCACAAGATAACTCTCCAGAAATCAGATGAAATTCATATTCAATAAGCAAATGTAGAAGAATGAACTAGGCGGACTATTTATAGAGCCCCTGCCCATCGATTTTCCACTTCTAATGGCATGTAAATTGACAGAACTATGTTTTCAATGTTTCAATCATGAAATGTGGCAGGTTTCCTAGAGGTGAGTCGACCTCAATACCTTGACAACAATCAAAGAACATTTCAAACTTGCACATGTTGAAAAATGGAGAATCGACACCTACAAGCGTCTCTCAAATATGGCGCAAATTCCAGAAATCAAGTGGTGATTCATTTTTCAGGAAATGGTCAAGGTTAAATGAAATCCACATAGCCTTCCTTCATGGCTCGAATGACAACTTACAGGCTACGATTGAACTCCTGTGACTTGGTCATGTTCGTGCGCTGCTTCAGGCGCGTATTTTCCTCATTCGCCATTTTCATCTTATTTCCAAAGTTTCAAATGTTTGGATGTTAAATATTTTAATTTCACTTTATAAGAATGACGCATTAAAATGCCTTTTGCCAAAGTAATATTTTAATCATTCGATTTTCTATGGTTGGTGATATAAAAATCGGCTGGGTTTATTAAACCCAATTTCCATAGTTTAGATTTCAATATAAACTCAAAGTGGAATATATTTTAATTTCCAATAAAGAGACTTAGAATATTAATCTTAATATATACATATATATATATTTAATTACTCCAGGTAATTTATATATATATATGTCGTTCAGTAACCATATCGTAATCCAATGTGTACATATATATATATATATGTAAATTGTCAGGCAATAATAATATAATATTATTAATATCCACATATATCATAGGTTGTGGGTATATATACATATATATATATGCCCACCTCCTAACCAAAGTTGTTACCATCTTAATGATCGTAATAACATAAACAGATACATAGATAAACATCACTTATACATGCATACAGAAGTAGTCAAGACTCCTAATGCCAACATACAAGCTTACGGATGACTTACCTATAACTCAAACAAACCAACTTAGCTTACTCAATCTAAGGGACGCGTGTTTATGCTCAAATGGTTCTCTTTACCGATTACCCAACCAAGCTCCTCTCCCAAGTGATATTTCCCCTCTACCTGTAGGAATGGTTCGCATACCTGCATTCAATGACATGCTAACGGGAGTCATATGTTCACAACATAACAGTATACATAAAACATCTCAAAAGTTAGAATAAACATTACTCCATAACTTTGCATGCAACATTCATCAAGAATAACATCAATAGAACTAACATTTAAATGAGGCAATCATTAAATGGAGGCACATTCATATTGATAACAAAAAACATTCATCTCATTGATTCAATCATTACAATCAATTGCCCTATGCAATAGTAGCTATACAATCGGGGTGTAACACGTGTGCTTTGATTTTCCATTGAAACTTGAACCTATAATCTCTCGAATTCTCATCTCAAAGTCTATCAATGTTTTTAACTCCATCATCCACTTGTATGCAAAATCAAGGAAAATTTACTTCAATAGTAATAGTTAAACTTGTGGCTCAAATAGTTGCTCTCTTCTTTTGTACTAGCAAGTCTTTATTATCTAATGAAAAAAATATTTAACACTCCCTTTACTCTTTTACAAATCTGCTAAAATAGTTATCAATGAGAACATTTCAATATCATTTATGGTCTTTCGAGATTTAAGATTTTGTTTCAAAAGTATTTTCTATTACTCTATCTTGACCTATTTGATTCAAAACCTATTAAGTCGAACTTTGCAATTGCTTCCTTTGTCATATAATTCCCCTTTTAAACTCTTCATATAGTCCTCTTTGACATTGCTCTAGAAATTTCAAGTACTATTAAATCACAAATATGAACCAGTTGATTCCCGTTTTGTAATTTATTGTCATGCCCCTGCAGATCGCATCACTAAACCTGGGTCGACCAGTATAAAGAAATTAAATTAATTAATAAAAAGAATAAAATCATTTCCAGCATACTACGATTTAGGAAACAAATAATAATTTAATATATATAAGCAGCCAAAAGATAATGTAGAATGATTTCATAAAGGAGACAAAGTGATCTTATAATAAGACAAAAGAGTGCTGAGATGGGAATAAAGACAAAATAAGAAGTGAAGGCAGCAATTACTAACAAAAAGAAGCAGCGGTTACTAAAATGAAAAGAGGCAACAATTACTAACGAATGCAGCGATTTATATGACTAAGGGCCAGCGATGGGGATTAGTATATATTATGAGTGTTTTATTATTAACAAAAGGACATATCCTTTTATAAGGATGTCTCTCTCTAAAATGATGCATCCCTTCATATCAAGGAAAGATATAAAAGGAGAATGGAAGATGGTCAGACTAAAACAGAGATATATGAAGAGAAAATAAGGAGATAAAAACACAGAGATATAAACAGCAAATGGAGGAGAAAATAAATAAGGAGTCTGGGACATATTCCTGAGTACAGCAGCAGACAATCAGATAAGTTCATATGAATATATATATATATATGATTTTATCTGATTGTCTGCTGCTGTACTCAATAACAATGCTTGCAGCAATTATTGGGCCTTGTAAAGTAATTACGATTCTATATAATATGAATGATAGATTCTTATGCGTTTGACTTACACTGACAATGTCTTCTGAATATTAAGAACAGATCAATTGAAGGAGAAAATATACAGACCAGCGAGCATCTACAGGAAAAATTAAATAAAAGAAAATGAAGGACTGCCCCTCCTAAATTGGAAATAAATGATAAATCTGCATGTGCACCAAAGTCTGATTTCCTGAATCGGTGATATGAAATCTGTTTTACAGTTATATGGTGTAGCATAGTTTAATATAAGTGATTGTGATTATTAATTTAGGTATTCAAGATGCTAATGATGCATTCCTGTTATAACTGCTTCCTTATACCAGTAAATATGATTAGTATTTACTATTTGTTGTCATATGCCTTGAATGTTTTAGCCATGTTAGAAAGGACTGAGATTACAAGAGGGGAATGGTGACGGGGCACTCTCCTAGGTATGCCACCTCAAGATGGGGACCAGATGAGCCCCAAAAGGCCAAGGGGGTACAGAGGGTACTGCCTTTGGGCTTAAGAGAGATGGCATTTTCAGGGAACCCATTGTAATCTCACCCCTCCACATGAGGAATCAGCACAAGAGGTCAAATCATAGAAAGAGGGAAAAGGTTGGCAAGATGAGGGGATATTGGAAAAGACACCTCCTAGGTAGATTACCTCATATGGATGGCATGGGCCACATGAGGCCAAGAGGGATGGTATATCCACTCATGGGCCTAGGGTAGAAGGGTCCTAGGCACCCCATCAAGTCACGTTCTCCCATACTCTCCTATGATTGAACCCTCCAAGGATGTTAAAATGCTTTGTGATTGAATTAATGATTGGCCATGAGTTTATTAATATCTAGTTATGGTAATCTGCTAATTAGTATTACTGTGGAAAATGATTATAATCTGCTAATCAGTTTGATTATGGTGAATGGTTCTAACCTGTGTGCAGGGCTCCAATCAAGGCCTCAATCAGGTGAAAGATATTCTCTAACCCCTTTGTTTATTCAAATTAAGGAATTAGGGCAATTTTAGGGCATTCCCAATTAGGAGACATTACATTTATGATGTCTGCTCAGCAAAGGAAAACTGTTTTCTTAATGACTTTCTTGACCCTGAGGATTATGAGATCCTAGAGGCCAACTTGGATACTCATGAGGTTGAACGACTTAGGAGATGCTCTGAACCAGGAGCTTCATCATTAGAACCTACAACCCTCTAGCATAGCTCTATTTGTAGTAGCAAGAGTCATTTGCTACGTTTGATTTTTTGGAACTTTGTACTTAGTTTATAGGTTCACTTTGTACAAACTATATTGTAATTGAAATTTTGTCAACTTTAACCATCCAATTATTATTTATGCACTACGAAGTATGCTTTGTGCAATGCAATGTAATCAGCAACCATGAATATAAACAACAAAATCCTATTTTCTACAATTCATGGGTCTATGAAAATGCTCTTAAACTTCCAAAAAAGTACTTTTTATCTCTTTTTCTACAATTTTTACTTTTTTTTAAATCCAATTTTTTCCTGGTTTTTTCAAAAAATCTTGTACTTTTGGTTTGCCGATTTTATCCCCAAACACTTTTTGCTGCTATGCTGAGTTTCACCAAATCCAGATCAAAATTAAAAAGCAATTTGCTGATTTTTGGACGAGTCTGAGTCTTAACACTATGATATTGCCGTCTCTCCAATCTATTGGGTGTCTCCTTTCCTCAATTATATGGCATTAAAAAATGTAGAATTCCTACTTTACTTTTTAATGATCTTTTTTCCATATCATGTTAATCAAAACACCTATTACTATTCCAATTATTAGAGGATTTACTTCTTGAACACTTTCATAAAGATTTGTACATAAACTAGGGCGACAGCTGCATTTTGTGTTCCCAAATATTAAAGATTGGTCCGTGCACATTATTCAACATCATGCCTGGTGACTTAAGGCCCTTGCAGGCAAAGACATTCACAATTCTCACATTTTAAGAAAAATTGTTTTAAGACAGACCAATATATTTTTGCTTGCTACAATAATTTGTTCCATGGATAACCTTAAATAATTTAATTAAATACACACTCATGCTCACATGCAACAGGTTGTCTCATTGGAATCCAAGAGTTGGTGACTACATCTCCAATTTAACAGAATATACACATTAGGGTGTAGTAGAGCAGGCTTCAAGGTGCAACATACTGCTAAATGCATAACTGAAAAGAAATAAGCATCAAGGATAAAAGAAGAAATACAAAATCTAAGGGTGATTTGTTTTCCAATGTTCATGTAGAAACATGAATTTTAATAAAAGGGGATGCCAAAAGTTCAACTGCATTTGTTGCCTTTGTTTTGTTTCATATTAACCTCTTCCAGAGAAGCTTTCAAGAAAACTCAAAGATTTTATTTGATTATGGATAATGTTATTCATTTAGAAATTCAACACAGTTAATCCATCTTTAATCTTTTTTATTCATACTTCCTCTTTCAATGCGAGACAAGTGTTTTTCTTATTAAAAAACAGAACTTTAAGACTAAAATCAGAAAATGCACATTCAAATGGTGACGTTTTATAATGAGATCTTCTCTTGGGGTGAACCTAAATAAAGTTCTCAAAAAATTCTGATGATTCTCTTCAAAGTTTTACTTTAATTTTTTTCAGGAATTATGTGGTGTAGTATCCATGGAAAATAAAAAATCATACAACACTATAGCAAAAGAAAATCATCATAAGATAACTGTTGTCTCGAAATTCTGTAACCTTTATTCAAAGCACTATAAACCTCTTCTGCAGCCACGCGTGAAGCACCAACCTGCAACATTTATAAACTTCAAAATTATTTTTATGTTTATAAATTATACCATCATTTTCTCTAGCCACATATTAACCTCTATAACAATTCAAATACATTCTATCATCATTCACCATTTAATGTTATTTTCTATTCCACACTTTCACTCATTGCAAAAACAACTTTACTTCTTATGGTTGTCACTATTCCCATATTCCCTACACATCTGATTTCCCATTAGTATCACACAAGGAAAGTCATCCATATGTGTATATTTCAAAATCAAAGATTGCTATTGCAGAAACTAATCACCATAAAAGAGAATTAATACTTCCTACAACTTATGCAATGCAAGGAAAGAAGAATACAGATCCAATTTTGAAGAATCCATCAACTGCTCGATTAAGCAAGGGATGGCCCATATCCACAAACACACCAACAGTGGGTGAATTAATGTTAGCAGAAATTCTTCCTTGAGGCATCTTGTCAAGTAACCTGCCAAAAAGAAAAAAAGGCAACTAAGTGCATCCTCTATTCTCAAATGAATCTATTAATGGCTACTAATCAATTATGAGTATCACCCATGTATGATGAAAGACAATTAACTCAATGGACTTAGGTGGACAACAATAGTGCTCAAATAACTTGGACACCTCTAATATAGAACTAATCTGTAAGGATTTCATGCTTACAGCATGCCAACCAGAATTACACAACTGGCGTGTGTTGGAGCCTCTCAAAATGCAGGAGCAAACCAGTCCAGAATGCAAAACCAAATGTAATATTCTAAATTTAAATTTAATTAAATAGACATTTTAAGAAATCATATACTACAACACATAACTGCCAAACATCTTCACAACAAGGAGATATTCCGGTGTACCCACCATACCCCCAGACAATCCTAATCTTCTTTTCATTCAAATATATGGCGTCCTCTTCTTCACCTGCTGGGACTATTCTTCAAATTTATTAATTGAACTCTCTCTGAGTAAAAGTCTTGGCTCGAGCAGCAATTCCCTTTTTCATGCGATATTCCTTTTCCAAGATTCTCTTGCAATTGTATATTTTACTCATTTGAGTTTACCTCTCTCTTGTTAGGTTTTCTTGCTTTCTAGATATATATTTAGATTTAGTATATATTTCTTAGATTTAGTTACTGAAGTCCTTTTAGTACTTTGAATTAGCTTTTTTTTCTTTTTCTGGATAAGTATTTGGGATGGATTCTTCCTGGGGAGTCAGGCCATGACTCAAACCTGTGTCAGCCATAGTAAACTCCCAAAGATTGGACCACAGCCCTCAGGCTTTTTGTTACACAAGAAGGGGTGGTGTCTTGGTGGAGCCAGGCCATGACTCAAACCTATGCCAGCTCGGTAAAATCCCTCAGATTACAATTGGACCCCATAGTCGACTCCCATTAATCTCTTTTGTTCATCTGCAGACATTTACATATTTTTTTATTTCTGAACTTAACTGACCTTCCCTTCTAATTAAATTGAAATAACATTTCAGCTGAACTGAACACACTCATTGATCCAACCCAACTCCAAAATTGAACACACTAACTCCAGAATCCAATTTTATATCACGTGTGCCTCCGGTCCAATCTTTTTTACTAGTTTTCCTAGCAGCCAGTTAAAGAGAAATTATCTAAAATTAAAATAATAACTATATTTTGCGGTACGTAGAGTGCAAATTAGAAGTTTAATACCATGAAACCGTCCAGTGCAATCAGAATGCACCAGACCCAGTTTCAAATAGTAACTGAAGTCTACCCCATAACAGGGAAGATAGTTGATCACATATAGATCTCAGCTGACCGGAAACTGCCCAATGCAATGACAAAAAATGGGCTTTGACAACTTCCATCAAAAACCCGCTAATGTAAAATGGGTACGGATGACTTTTTTAGTTGATTACAGATAGATCTTAGCTGAACCGGAAACTCCCCAAAGGCAATTACAAGAAATGATTGGTGACAATTTCAATCCAAAAATCCATCATTCTCAAATGGGTACGGATAGTCTTTAGCTGGTCACTTATAGATACCGGCTGCCAGAAAATTACCCAAATGCAATAACACGAAATGGGTGTCCGCAATTTTGATTCAAGGCACACTAATCTCAAATGGACAGAGACTATTACAAATCAGATGCTCTGCATTCCTTGCAGCACAACTTTACCTTACAACTAATTCGTGAGAGAGAAGCGGGTTTCAACCTCGTTACCTATATTAGCTAAAAAGACACGAACCTCCAAACCATCATCATCCAAAATAAGTGTAAAATGAAGAGCATGCATCAGATTCGTAGAATAACAGATTCACTAAACTGTATATACAGTGAATCTACGTAGCAGTGTCACTGGAATAAAGGAGAGAAAACAAATTAAATTTTATACTTACCCAATCAGGTGCAAAATAAGCAGGTGAGGAGATCAGTTTGGCTACTCAATAAGAATTGTCAGAGGAGAATTGAGATTCCCTCATAAAATGATGAAACGATTGTAGAGAGTACTGACAATTTTTTTCACTGGAGTGGTTCTTCTAAAGGAAAGATCCTGAAATAGCGCAGATCCTAGAGATGCTCAATTTTGAGTGCCACCTCGGACGAGGTCTATTTTTAGCATTGCATTTATGGTGCAGGTAAATAATCATTTTCAGGATGGGTGATCCGGTATTGAGATTGTTTTAGGAGCATGAAGCAGGCTGTTGGCGGTACGAGTGTCTTTTTCTTGAGTGATGTTTGCGGTGTCAAATGCATGAAAGTTCTGACGGTGTTGATCGAAGAAAAAGACTTTGTAGGGGAGCAGTGTCTTTTTCTTGAGTGATGTTTGTGGTGTCAAATGCATGAAAGTTCTGACGGTGTTGATCGAAGAAAAAGACTTGTAGGGGAGAAGCGAAAGAAAGCTACAAGTTCGAAAAAAGTCCAATTCCTAAATCGATGTGTATTTGGAAGTCTTTATACAGTTGTCACATGTATACGAATAAAATTGAATAAAAGGTTTGTAATTTTTTTTTTCCTGTAAGATAGTTTAAGACACAGTTGATTTAATCATTTTAATTTTTTTAATCGTTAATTTCTAATCTTTATTTTGATGGTGAATTTTTTGTTTTTTATTTTTTATTTTAAATAGAATTTGTAACCAAATTAAAGTACTTCAAATCTTATTATAAATTTTGTATTTTAAAATTATTTTATTTTATTTTTTTATTTAAATTGTAAAAACAATATGTATCATTTTCTTTATTTTTTCTTATAGTGATTTGGATGTATTTGTTTCATATAAAAGATCTATTAAAGAGGTGATTGAGGTAAATTAAGGAGTTCAATTGCGAATTGCTAATTTATTACATTTTGTATTGCTCATTATTATCCTTATCTTGACAAGAGATTAAAGTTTTCACCAATTTGTATTTGTTTATATTGATATTTATGTATGATCAAAAATTAAACACATATCATAGTATTTGTATTTTATTTCAATTTTTTCAAATAGACAATTGTTGTTTTAGATTTTCTAATTGGACACTTTCTATCTAACAAATAAAATACAAAAGTTTTAAAAGATTTTGGGACATTGACCTTAAGAACTATAGAAATAATTAGATACAGATGCATTTTACATACATATTGCATGACATTTTACATACATATCCAAGTTTAAGAATTTTAAACAACACAAAAATGCATCCATTTGTCAATTAACAATACAAATTTAAATTGCTATTGTGTTCTTCTACATAGACATTTTCACATTATCTTTAATTTAAGCACTCATTACTTATCACAAGCTTGACTAATTGTATTTCCTTTTCTTTTATTTTAAAGCTCTTTGTGAGTTATCATTTCCCTTAAGGTATATAAACATATGTATTTGAGCATAGACTAGGAGTTTGTTTTTCTTTGATGGTATACTTAAGCTATCCTCCACATAAATTTATATATCTAAAATTTCACTATTAAATTAGAGTAGTCAATTATCATAAGTGCATATGCATTCTTGGTACTTACATAAGAATAATCTAATACTTATATAATTCATATTCATAAGTTCGTCAATCTTGTTTAAATTGGGTTATATATCTTAAAGAAAAAATTTGGGCATTATAAAGTTTTAGTACAAATCTCAGGTCATTTTTAAAAATTGTTTTTGGTTTACAATTTAAATGGGTTTATAAATTTTAGTGCAAATTTTAAGGCATTACAGAAAATACACTTTTTTTTCTTATTGTTAAATTGAATTATGAATTTTAGAAGTTAAATTTGGGGCATTATGAAAATTGGGCAATGTTTTTGTCCTAATATTTGATTTATATCATAGGTTTTAGTGCAAATTTTAGGGTTTTATGGAATATTAACAACCTTTTTGTCCACTACATAATTGGGTTATGAACTTTATTTTTCAATTTTTGAACATTGTGAAAAACTAACCATGCATAGTGTTGTTTTTAAATTAAAAAACTTTGGAGTTTCATATTTGGTCTTTTATTTATAATGAAACTTTAAAGTCCCAAATGACATTTTATAAAAAAAAATCAAAAATTCAAAAATGTTGGCATGGAATGTTTTGATCAAAGTTTGTCAAGCACCTTATTCATATGTGTAATTGTTATTAGCTAGTACTAGTTTGGGTGCATATATTTTATAAATAACTATAATGACTCAAGCCAAAACACTTGTTTTGAAAAAATGTTATTGAGTTCTATTATTTTAATTAGATCTTAAATAACTCAGATTTAATTTACCATTCACGCATTATTATTATCATCACATTCTAACCAACAAATAGTAATTAGCAAATATAACTCTCGATCTTCTCTTATTACTAATAAAAATTGAATTACATTCACATAGTTTGTAACTTCAACAATTACAATAGCATTAAACTTTCATGTACATGCTCACTACAATAACAAATCAGACCAATACAATGCAATTAAAATATGTGATTAATGAAGCTCCAATGTGACTTTTGAATTGAGACTGCTCTCTAGCTAAAAGAGTTTTGTCCTCTAACTTCTAAAATCAAAGAGGTGTTTTCCTCTCATCGCTACAGCTAGGATTAAGGTGTCATCTACCTTTTGAATCTTATTTCATATTGTAATCTCTTTTATTTGAAGATAATTCATACTTGGCATATCTTCTTGGTGAAGTTTTTTCTTGAAAGGGTTTCTCCACACAAATCATATGTTATGTGATGCTCTTATATTTTTTATTTGTGTCTCATTATTGCATTCTTATGATGATATTATTATTTATTTGTTTTTTATTATAATTTCACATAATATGGCATTATTAAGCATGATATGTTGGTTGATCTTTAGTATCACTAAGAAGATGGATCTAATCATTTAATTCCATATCAAGGAAACTTAATTTTAGATTTACAAATAAGTTTTAAATTTTCATGGTGCAGTAGTCTAAGCCATGTTTCTCATCCATTGAATTCATATTTGGATAGAGATTGAATTTCCCAATAATTAATATTAGAACATGTATATTTCTCATCATTTGGTATCAAAGATGAAGTTGAATTTGGTTCTAGGTATTCCTTCATTTTGTATTTATTAGCCTAGAAAGATTGTGGGAATATGTTAAAAGGAATTGAAGGTTGTTGGAGGCTTGTAGAGCTGTAATGAATTTTTTGTGAGTTAACTTTATTTTGCATATTCTGATATTGGAAGCCATGGATATTGTCAATGTGATCTATGTTGGGCATTGTAAACTCATGATTATGAATCTTCATGCAATTGGTTATTTTTTGGTAACTTAGATATCTTTGTTTACAATATATGTATCATCTTGCTTAGTGGTTTTGCTCATTTACCTTGTGGTCATGTGCAGTGAGAAGATTTTCATGTTAGATGGGTACTTTTGACATCCTGGCCACATGGAGAAACACCCTTGATTTGGACTTGTGAATGGTGATCCTAGACCTGCACAAACACATTAATAGTCCAATATGCAAGTTAGAAATAACATTCCCCATGAAATTCATTTGAAACATGAAAACAAAAAATAAATGAAGAACACAAGTAAAAAAAGCTATTAAATCCTATTTTAATGTCCAAACTCTCAATCCCATGGGGGAATTGGTGCCATTTTGATGTGGAAAATGGCCCTTTCCCAATTCCTTGCAAGCTTGATGATCAATGGTGAAGATTTGATGCTCCTTAATGAAATTTCTCCATAACCTAGCTATGAAATGATGAAAATGGATGGAGATTGTTCAAAACATGAAGATGATAACCTTGCTCAAGTTGTGGATGAAAATGCCTAAGATTGTGGATGAATTTGTGGATCCAAAATCTAAATGAAAGCCTTCTATTTATAGAAGAGAATGATGGAAGAATAGGAAAAATGGATGAATGTGGGATCAAACACCAACCAATAACACAATGCCACTTGTCAACATGTGAGTGGACAAAGGTGGAGCACATTTGGATGAATGTGGGCATTAATGCAATTAGGTGGAATTACAAAATTGGAGAAGTGACAAGTTGGAGGGAGAAGAAATTAATTAAATGTCACTTGGCTCAAGAAAAGGACATGTAAGAGGCCTTTAATGCCTTGTTGGATGGACAAGTACTTTTGGGGGGAGATTTCAAATTTGAGGAATATTCCATCTTTTGATGCCTTTTTTAATAAAAATGGAGATTTAATAAATCAATTAAAATGATTTTCATGAGCAAGTTGCAAAAGCTAGAAGATTTGATGGATTAAGACTAGGATTAATCAGGATTTGATTAATTTAGGTAGAATTTAGCTAATGTGACAATTTGATTTAGATTTTTGGATTAATTTAAATCAAAATGAGAGGAATAATTATTTTAGACCTAATTAAATAAAGTTTGATTTATTTAATTAAAGAGGATGATGTTAAATTAAATCAAATAAGGATTAATTTATTTAATTTAAAGGAGATGACTTTAGAGCTCATTAAATAAACTGAATTATTTAATTAAAAGAGGGACTATATGATTAATTAAACAAAGTGATTTATTTAATTAATAGGAGATGATGCCTTAATCAAATAAAATTGATTTATTTAATTAAGAGATGAAATGTGATGAATTTAATAAAATAAAGATTATTTAATTAAATGATCAGCAAAGGAGATGATTTAGGATGAACTAGTGTTAGTAAAATCAGGATCAGGTGTATAAGATCAATCGGTATATTTTTTGTGTCTACATTTTGCCCCTCTTTGAAGTAATGTACCCACTGTGTTGGTTCAAAGAATAACTTGTCAAGATCAAAATTCAATTGTTTTTTATTTTTTCAAATGCCCCACTGCTACCCCAATGACAGAATTATGCTGGTATACTGCCCCCTTGAGAGATTGGACAAAAATTTGGATTTTTGGGTGATCTCGCAAAAAAAGAGGACAAGCCGCCCAACGGGTCCAGAAAGACTCCACGAAACCAAAAACGTGCCAAAACGTGGAAAAAATACAAAACGAGCCTCGGTTGGACAAAAATAGGATCAAGGGTCTAAAACCCTAGGTTGACAACTAAATAGGGTCAAAAAACCCTAATTTTCATGCTTAAATAGCCCTCGAGGGGTCACTTTCAATTCATTTGCACATTCAGCCTTTAGAGATTTCCTACTTTTAAGCTATGACCTTCATTCGAGATGGCACAAAGAGTGCTTCCACGACACATTTTAGAGCGAGTGTGAGTGTACCAGTGACTCCCAAGCGTAGGACCATCGGTATGTGACCCTACCCCACCTTGTGTTTTTTATCTTCATGTGCATTAATTAGGGTTCAAAAGTCAAACTTAGTTAAGCGGCGCTGTTTGGTGCCACTGAAGGCTTAGAATCAGTGTCGCGCAGCCTTAAAGTGTGTCGTCATTGCAAATTGTGATGTCACATCGTAGTTTGAGACTTAGGGGTCAAACTCAAAATGGCACCACATATGCAAATGGCATCGCGGTGAGCTAGTTAGGAATTTAGGGTTTAGGGTCAAACAAAAGCACGGTCAAACAACATCGTCGCCGTGGAGTTTGGAATTTAGAGGGCTCCAACAACATAGTTTGGAGCCTTCAAATAGTGACACAATCACAAACAGCGACGTTTTTGTTGTTTCGGTCACGAAAACTTCAAACGAGATCCTGGTTTTTTACAAAACTTGACATTGTGGCTTTACTAGTGCAAGAGGATGCAGAGCTGGTACATTAACATGAGCACAAGTCCTTAATTTTTAGCAGACTGACTGGATTACACGAGTTGCTTCAAGAGCACCTTGGGGCGATTGGCCTATGGTACGTTGCATACATTCCCACCATCAGGACACATTTGGGCATGATGACTATGCTAGTAGAGAGATGGCACAGTGAGACGTCATCGTTTCACTTCCCTACCAGCGAGGCGACCGTTACCCTAGAGGATGTCTGGCGTATTCTTTGATTGCCCATCCATGGAGAACGGGTCATTTATGACATGGATGCCAGGACAAATGCCTGTTACGAGGTTATGGGACTAGACGAGATTATTTTTTCCAAGGGTCAAATTGAGCTTGAGTGGTACAAGAGCTCAATGTTGACATTCCAATTGATTATGGTAGTTATCATCTCAAGCCTTACAGCACCAGACCGGCACAACCAATATTTTAGTTCAAGATGGGGTCTTGCCTAGGAGTGGATGCTCCACTGGAGAGAGTGCTTTGTGTGGGAGCCAATGTTGGCCTCACTCTATCATGGTTTGCACGAGTTTTCTTACTATGACAACAAGGCCATCGGGGTCGAAGTTACTCTCCTTCACATCTAAGCCTGAGAGCACATTGTCATGCTTCGCCCACAAGTTACAATTATTGATGTGGAGCTAGATGATCCAGCAATTTGGAGGTACAGGGGTGGCTTGACTTTCACCCACACAGGAGTAGTTGGCATCCCTCACTAGAGGAGGGTGATTGATGAGATGATTGTCTTCACATGGAGGCCCCGGCTCGAGATGCCCACCTGGTACGATGACATAGAACAACTATTTTTGTGAGGCAGGACAAACTTATGTAGGGTAGAGAGCACATTATGATCGAGTGTTACCTACCAGATCGGGTGGCCAGGTAGTTTGGAGATGTACAGGATAGGTTCAATGACCAGTATGTGGCCATATTTGCTCGTACTACGAGGGAGACTAAATGGGGTTAGATGATCCCTCTAGAGGACACAATGGACAACTTCAGACAGTTGGTGGCCAAGCCATGGCCATATGATCAAGGGAAGGAAAACCTAGGGACCACACAGGCATACTATGATTGGTTCAAATCACCCACCAAACTGACAGTGCCTGGAACAGTGTTACAGCAGCGGAGACCCTCGAGGTTGGACAGCAAGGTGAGGGTGAGAAGGCTAAGAAGGCAGGGATGGAGATGGAGACAGAGATGGAGGCAGAGGAGGAGGTGGAACACCCCCTGACCAGCGAGGGTAGAGGGATGGGTAGAGAGACCAGTAGAGAGATGGGGATGGAGATGGAGACAGAGGCAGAGGAGGAGGTGGACCACCCCCAACCAACAAGGGAAGAGGGATGGGCAGAGAGACGAGGATCAGTAAAGAGATGCCTCTAGGGACCCACAACAGCCTCCAAGAGATCAGTAGCAGCCACCACCACCACCTCAGTCAAACCAAAGAGATGCATTGATCCAGCAGCTTCAGGCACAAGTTGCTACATTGACAGTTGAGAGAGATTAGGTGAGAGCGAAGCGAGATCAAGCTATGCAGTAGAGACAACCTGCAGAGCTTCAGTTAGCACAGGAGGTGGGTCAACAGCAACAACTTGAGAGCATGGCAATCACAGCCCAGGGCAGGATAGTCCCGGTACACATGTACTGGGATGCGATGAGAGAGGAAGAGTACTATAGACTACATTATCATAAGGCAGTTCCTTAAGCAACTCGGGTGCCAGATTTCGCAAAGCAGATAGGGCAGAGGCAAGATCAGCCTGAGAGACAGCTGGGTGAGGGGAGCAGCCATTAGGGCTAGCTCATATTTTGATTAGCGACACCATTATTTTTGTGATTCATGGGCTCCATTTTTTATAGCCCCATAGGTGTTTGTATAGATTGATTGATACACACATTTGATCCTAATTCTTTGTACCATGACAATTGTATTTTTTTTTATGATATATGATATGATCAATTTGATCTGATATATGATGTGTCCTACTTTATTTATGCATGATGGATGGATGTATTTCTTTTCTATATGCAATGTGATGACATGATGTGACTCTATTTTATGCAATACAATGCAATGTATGATTCTATATTATGTGATGTAATGCGATGTATGCTTTTATGTGATGTGATGTAGTGATTATGTAGATGCTTATGACGGATGCATTTCTTTTTTAGTATCTTTTCCATGTATGATATGATGACGTGTTTATGGATTTCATGATGATGCACATGTTATGATGTTATGATGCTTTTATTATGACACCTATGTGATGATGAAAATAAATGATATGATGATGTATATGTGATGATGCAAATGGATGATATGATGATGCCTATGTTATGATGTTATGATGCTTTTATGATAATGTCTATGCATATGATATGATATGATGATGCTTATGTTATGATGTTATGATGCTTTTATGATGATGTCTATGCATATGATATGATATGATGATGCTTATGATATGATAATGAATGCAAATGTATGGTTTATGAGATGCTTAGAATAACCAATCTATATTATGCAATGCATGTCGGATGATTAATGTTTCCTATATGATATGACATGTTATGCATTATGTTGACGGTTTGTGGATGCAGGATGGATGCATTAGTGATGTTCTTGATTAACTGTCATGGTACCATGTTAGCACAGAAAGAAGGAAGAAGAAATAAGATCCAACAAGCCTACATTATTAGAGATGATGATGATGATTTGATTATCAAGAATTGGGATTTTAAAAGGGCTACTTACCTTATGTTTGATAACACACATAGGCGTGATGCATCAAGGTATAAAGAACAAGGATGGTGTGGCACCTAGTGTGATGGACTTTGAATCGACAATCGGATAGGAGTACTCTTGTTCACACCTAACATACAAAACCTTATTCAAAATGCAGTTCAAATATTCCAAACATCTCAGACCAAAACATAGAAAGGAAAGCCTTCTTATGTGGTCAACAAGACACCTAAAACACCCTCCCTACACCCAAACAAAGCACGCATGACCAAGGTTATATTAAAAGAATATCCAATAAGCACAGTAAATAAAAAGATAATGATCGTTGCCCCATTCCTTTCTCTCTAAATCCCTTAGTTTAGAAATCATCGAGAGGTCATTGAAATGAGCGCAATAAGATAAACCAAAAGAAAAAGATCAAGTAAACAAACAAGCTAATGTTCTTCAATACCGCTAGCCAAGACTAAACTACAGTGATGCCTAATGTTGATTTCCATTTTAGGAAGGATGCATCCTAGGACATGATGTTATCAGATGATTTGGGACAAACTAGATGGTAGGCTATTAGTACCAAGAGTTGATGGTGCAGGAGCACCTGGGAAACATTGGGTTTTCCTAAAGTCTAGAAGGAAGTTAAAATTTTGTTGTGTTATTTTGAGGTCATGTTGACCATTTTGTTAGCATTTGGTGGAGTAGGAATAAACCTTGATCTATTATGATCAATGGATTGGGAGGTGAAAATTATGAATTGGTTTTGAAGCTCTAAGTTGTCTTGGTTACCAACCTAGTTAAGTGTTTGAAAACACAATGGGTTTTATAAGTTGGATCATTAGGTCATCTATGGGCTCAAACCAAGCATCTAAATAGTTTTGGAGGCATATTTAAAGCATGCTTAGACCATGAGATAGGGTTGGAGGCATTTTTCTTAGAGTGACATTTTGTAAAGCTGAAGGAAACAGCGTTAGGAAAGACAGTTCTTGTTCTTTGCATCCAAACTGTGTTTTAATGGAATAAATTTGTTGTTACTGTGTTGGTAGAATGTAGAGTGAACACCGTACAAGCTTAGAGTGCCTTTCATTTGTTTTTTTTACTAATCATTTTCATCTTTTATCTGTACATAGTTTGTTTTCTGCTTTTTCTGGCTTGTAACAGACAGTTTTGAAAGAATGGAGCTCTAGAGCACTTTCCCTCCGTACAAATTGTACGGCCCTTTGGGATTTGTGTCTAGGCTCCCTTAGTGTAAATATGGTAGCTTGTAGGGTTTGTGGTAGTGCAGGAGTTGCAAGAAATGTTTTGCCCTAGGCGAGCCAGTGCAGGTCCAGTTGGGGCAGACTTGGAGTAAAAACCATATAACTTGCAAGGGAAATGAGATACTGAAGAAATTATTTCTTGTGAATTTTCTTGGGGGTCTTAGCTATGCTTGGAGGTAAGGAGGAGGTTCTGACAGTTCATCTAGAGTGAGAGTTCTTTGACAGTTTGGAAACAACTTTGAGAAGCTTGAAACCCTAGCTTTTGGGTCAGTTTTGAGTGTGGACAGCGTACGGCCTATGCAGGAATTGAAACCCTAAGAATCCCTAAGGTGTAGGCATGAGAAACACTAATTATTAATAAAAAAACCTAAGTCTTTGGTGGGTTTAGAAGAAAAAGGCATTTGATCTCTGTTTAGAGGCCTAATTGGGGGCTCAAGGCTTGTAGCCTTTTCAAACCCTAGGAAAGGGAATGTGCGAAAGCAATGGAAAGTTGGGAACTTGTGGTTGTTTAAGAACCCTAGTTTGTTCATTTTGAAGCCTTACAACACCTCTCACCCCTTGCAAGAATCTAATAGAAGGTTGAGGATATTTGGTCTTTGGGGAAGAGTAAGGGCCAATGGGGAGAATGTGGTGAAGCACCAAGGTTAGCTTGGTAGAGGACAGGATGTTGGTAGGAGAGGGGTTGGTCAGACAAACCAGGGGAACCTAGTTATGAGTAGGGGCCTATAGGTTAGATTGGTGAATCCAAGCACCAAGGAGGTCATATAAGGAAAGACCTAGAGCAGGAACCAGTGATTGGTTCCTCCAACCCCACTCCTTATCAGATTGGTATCAAAGCAAGTAAAAGGTTTGGGAAGCATCTTATATGTCAGAGGTTGAGTCCAGTGATTCTTTCACCATGGTGACCAATGCAGAACTGGCTAAGATGGTTGAAGGATAAGAAGAAGACAATAAGCTATTGAGGGAAAGAATAGCCCAACTTGAGGCAGCAGTGAGGAGTGCACAGTTTGAGGGAAGAATTCCAAAAGAAGAAGAGGTTGCAGAGGAAGATAAGACCCCTGAACCTGACCCTATTTTGAAGGAGGAGCCTTTCTTGAAGGCATTGAAAGCCTTGAGTGGAAAAGCACTTGAAGGCATACCCCTTTTTAGTGGAAAGATGGAAGCAGACCTAGTCATGGATTGGATAGAAGGCATGGAGAATCATTTTGAGTGTGATGGAGTCACTAAAGCTAAGAAGGTGAAGGTTGCTAAGTCAAGATTAAGAGGATCAGCCTTGACATGGTGGAAGTTTATTCAGATAGAGAGGGAAAAAGAAGGCAAACAACCCATATCAACTTGGAAAGGAATGGTTGCTAAGGTAAAGGAAGCCTACATGCCAGATGACTATGAGATTCAATTACACAAGAAGAGGCAAAGTCTAAGGCAGAAAGACCAAGATGTAAACACTTATACTGAAGAGTTTCAAAAGCTTTGTATGAGGTCTAATGTGACAGAGGATGAGAGCCTCAAAGTGGCTAGGTATCTTAATGGCTTGAAATGGAACATCCAAGAAGAGATGGCTCTTTTGAGTCCTAAAATAGTACATCAATGTTATCTGTTGGCTATCAAGATTGAGGAAAGGAACAAGAGGAACCAAGATCAGACTTCCAAGGGTAGAGGCAAAGGCAGAGATCAAAGAGATCAAAGAGGATAGCGTGGTGGCTAACAAGGAAGAGGCAGTGACCAAAGAAATCAAGGAGAAGCAAAGCTCACAGAGCATGGAGGTGAAACATCTTCAAGAGGAGGATACAACAGGGGAAGAGGACCTCAAGGAGGTTCAAATAGAGGAAGAGGACCAGGCAGGAGCAGTTCTTATTTTGCAAACATGAAGTGTTATCATTGTAACCAACTAGGTCACCCTGCTTATAGATGCCCGGAGAAAGCTTCCTCATCAAGCAATGAAAAGAGAGTGGCCTATGCACAAGAGGACACCATGAGTCCTAAGGCAACTGAGATCAGTCATATAGAATCTAAAATTGGAGAAAATCTGATGTTTAATAGAGTTCTAATCAGACAACCAGTCAAGGAGGAACCTAAACAAAGAAGAGCTCTTTTTAGAGTAAGGTGCAAGATACTTGGCAAAGTATGCAAGGTCATAGTAGATTCAGGTTCAACAAACAATATCATATTAGAGGAGGCAGTAATGAAACTCAAATTAGAGAAGTCACCTCATACTAATCCTTATAAGGTCACATGGCTCAACAAAGGGCAGAGTGTTTTGGTAAATGAGCAAGTAACGGTGGAATTTTCTATTGGAGGTTATAAAGACAAGTTAGTTTGTGATGTATTACCCATGGATGCATGCCATCTACTACTGGGAAGACCATGGAAATATGACAGAAGTGCCATTTATGATGGGAAAGAGAACACCATCTCATTCAAGAAGGATGGAAGAACCTTCAAACTGCAATCACTATCATAATAAGATGAAGGACATTCCAAGACACCTAACATCATGTTGAGCAGTGGTAAGGAGTTCCTCAAGGACCTACACCAAGGGAATGAAGGATATGTGGTTGTGTTGCAACCTAAAGAGGAAGACAAAGCTGAAAAGACAGTCTTACCTGAAGCAGTCCAAAGGTTGCTTGATAAGTACAAGAGTATAGTTAGTGATGGTACACCTGCAACTCTACCACCAAAGAGAGCAATAAGTCATCAAATTGAATTCATACCTGGAGCCTCATTACCTAACAAAGCAGCAAAAAACTTACACCAGAGCAGAACCTAGAGGTAGCTAGGCAAGAGCAAGAATTATTGGGTCAAGGATTGATTCAAAAGAGCATCAGCCCTTGTGCAGTGCCAGTGGTTTTGGCAACAAAGAAAAGGAGGTAAGTGGAGACTCTGTACTAATTCTAGGGCAATAAATAGGATCACCATTAGGTATAGGTTTCCTATTCCTAGAATTGAAGACTTGATGGATTGTCTTGGAGGTGCTCAGTTCTTCACAAAGTTGGATCTCAAGAGTGGGTACCATCATATCAGAATTAAGGATGGTGATGAGTGGAAGACAACTTTTAAGACAAATGATGGGTTATATGAGTAGAAAGTGATGCCATTCGGCCTCTCAAATGCCCCTAGTACATTCATGAGGCTCATGAATGAAGTGCTAAAGGACTTTACAGGTATATTTGTGGTAGTGTACCTTGATGACATCCTCATATATAGCAAGACGACAGAAGAACATCTAAAACATGTGGAGCAAGTTCTTAGAAGGTTGCAAGAGGAGAAGTTGGAAATCAATCTTGAGAAATGTGAGTTCTTTAAGCAAGAGCTTGTGTATCTAGGTTTTGTAGTGTCCAAAGGCTCATTAAAGATGGACCCAAGCAAGGTGGAAGCCATCCTAAACTAGCCTACACCAACCACAGCAACAGAGGTAAGAAGTTTTCATGGATTGGCCCAATTTTATAGAAAATTCATAAGGAATTTTAGTGGTATATGTGCACCAGTCCTAGATACTATCAAAGGTGGTCTGAAAACAAAGTTTAAGTGGACTCAAGAGGCTGATCAAGGGTTTGAGAAACTGAAACAAGAAGTGGCTACTCAACCAATTCTCCTATTACCTAGCTTTGACAAGTTGTTCACAGTTGAGTGTGATGCAAGTGGAGTAGCAGTAGGAGGAGTACTTAGTCAAGAAGGTAGGCCTATGGATTTCTTTAGTGAAAAGATCAATGAAGCCAAGAAAAAGTACTCTACCTATGATCTAGAATTATATGCTTTAGTGCAGTCCCTTAGGAAGTGGAGGCATTATTTGTTACCCAAAGAGTTTGTGGTCTTTACTGATAACCAAGCACTTAGTTATATCAACACCCAAGAGAAGTTAAGTAATAGGAATTTGAAATGGATGGAATACATCCAAGCTTTTACTTTTACCATCAAGCACAAGAAAGGGAAAATGAACAAGGTTGCAGATGCATTAAGCAGAAGGTTGTTGACAGTGCAAGAAATATAGCTCAAGAGCATTGGCATAGAGAGTTTCAAGGATCTCTATGGTGAAGATGAAGACTTCTCAGAAGCTTACAAGGTATGTTCTAATTTTGAGAATTATTTTCATAGCCAATATTCTGAGTATACATTGCAAAGTGGGTTGTTGTTTAAGGGCAATCAGTTATGTGTTCCAAGAGTGTCAATGAGGGAAAATCTAATTCAAGAAAAGCATAATGGCAGTCTTAGTGGACATTTTGGCATCAATAAGACCTTAGAGCTAGTACAAAGATTCTATTATTGGTCTAAGTTGGCAAGAGATGTTAGAAAATATGTGGAACAATGTGTTGTGTGTATGAAAGCTAAGGGAGGAGCTAGCAATGCTAGTTTATATCAACCCCTGCCCATTCCTAACAGACCATGGGAGTGTGTGAGCATGGATTTTGTGGTAGGTCTTCCTAAGACCAAGACTGGTTTTGACAGTGTTTATGTTGTGGTAGACAGATTTAGTAAGATGAGTCATTTTATTCCCTGCAAAACTACTCATGATGCAAGCTACACAACTCACCTTTTCTTCAAGGAGGTTGTAAAGATCCATGGATTACCTTTAAGTATTGTTTCTGACCGAGATGTGAAGTTCATGAGTCACTTTTGGAAGACTCTATGGAGCAGATTGGGTACCAACCTGTCTTTTGGATCAGCTTACCATCCTCAGACCGATGGTCAAATAGAGGTGGTTAACAGGGTGCTAGGTAATCTTCTGAGGTGCTTAACTAAAGAATATGCACAGACATGGGATATGGTGATTTCTCAAGCTGAGTATGCTTACAATGATAGTGTGAACAGAACCATAGGGAAGAGCCCATTTGAAGTTGTGTATGGGATGCACCCAAGAGGCATTTGTGAGCTCAGAGACCTTGGATCTATGGAGAATAGGAGTGGACATGCAAAGAAATTCACTTAGACCATGAAAGAGATTTAGGAGCAAGTCAAGAGGACAGTCATAACAGCAACCCAAAAGTTGAAGGAGAAAGTTGATTTGTCAAGGAAGGATGTACAATTTGCAGTAGGGGACTATGTCATGGTCCACCTTAACAAATACAGGTTGCAAAAGGGAATGTCAACCAAGTTTCAGATGAAGAGAGTAGGTCCCTGCAAAATATTGGCCAAGTATGGGAAGAATGCATACAAGGTGGAGTTACCTACTGATCTAGGCATCTCACCAATATTCAATGTTGCTGATTTGATCAAGTATAAGGGGACAGTCAAGGATTTGAATCAGGACAGTAAGGAGATATTCAAGGATTTCAGCAACATGACACTACCAACTCCAAACAAGCTACAAGCAGAGAAGATCTTGGAGTCAAGAGTGAAGAAGGCTACAAGGCACAAGGTGTACATGGAGCATCTTGTCAAATGGAAGGATAAGAATGAATCTAAAGCTACCTGGGTAGAAGAAGCAGAATTTAAGAAGAAATGCATTGATATATCTCTGATCTCTCCTAAAGTTCCTTAGTTGTTTGAGCTGAGAGGGGGAGAATGGTGCAGGAACAGCTGGGAAACATTGGGTTTTCCTGAAGTCTAGAAGGAAGTTAAAATTTTGTTGTGTTATTTTGAGGTCATGTTGACCATTTTGTTAGCATTTGGTGGAGTAGGAATAAACCTTGATCTATTATGATCAATGGATTGGGAGGTGAAAATTATGAATGGGTTTTGAAGCTCTAAGTTGTCTTGGTTACCAACCTAGTCAAGTGTTTGAAAACACAATGGGTTTTATAAGTTGGATCATTAGGTCATCTATGGGCTCGAACCAAGCATCCAAATTATTTTGGAGGCCTATTTAAAGCATGCTTCGACCATGAGATAGGGTTGGAGGCATTTTTGTTAGAGTGACATTTTGTAAAGCTAAAGGAAACAGCGTTAGGAAAGACAGTTTCCTGTTCTTTGCATCCAAACTGTGTTTTAATGGAATAAATTTATTGTTACTGTGTTGGTAGAATGTAGAGTGAACACTATACAAGCTTAGAGTGCCTTTCATTTGTTTTTTTACTAATCATTTTCATCTTTTATCTGTACATAGTTTGTTTTCTGCTTTTTTTGGCCTATAACAAACAGTTTTGAAAGAATGGAGCTCTAGAGCACTTTCCCTCCGTACAAATTGTACGACCCTTTGGGATTTGTGTCTAGGCTCCCTTAGTGTAAATATGGTAGCTTGTAGGGTTTGTGGTAGTGCAGGAGTTGCAAGAAATGTTTTGCCCTAGGCGAGCTAGTGCAGGTCTGGTTGGGGTAGACTTGGAGTAAAAACCATATAACTTGCAAGGGAAATGAGATACTGAAGAAATTCTTTCTTGTGAATTTTCTTGAGGGTCTTAGCTATGCTTGGAGGTCAGGAGGAGGTTTTTATAGTTCATTTGGAGTGAGAGTTCTTTGATAGTCTAGAAATAGCTTTGAGAAGCTTGAAACCCTAGCTTTTGGGTCAGTTTTGAGTGTGGACAGCGTACGGCCTGTGCAGGAACTGAAACCCTAAGAATCCCTGAGGTGTAGGCATGAGAAACACTAATTCTTAATAAAAGAACCTAATTCTTTGGTGGGTTTAGAAGAAAAAGGCATTTGATCTCTGTTTAGAGGCCTAATTGGGGGCTCAAGGCTTGTAGCCTTTTCAAACCCTAGGAAAGGGAATGTGTGAAAGTGATGGAAAGTTGGGAACTTGTGGTTGTTTAAAAAACCTAGTTTGATCATTTTGAAGCCTTACAACACCTCTCGCCCCTTGCAAGAATCTAGTAGAAGGTTGAGGATATTTGGTCTTTGGGGAAGAGTAAGGGCCAATGGGGAGAATGTGGTGAAGCACCAAGGTTAGCTTGGTAGAGGACAGGATGTTGGTAGGAGAGGTATTGGTCAGACAAACCAGGGGCACCTAGTTATGAGTAGGGGCCTATAGGTTAGATTGGTGAAGTCAAGCACCAAGGAGGTCATATAAGGAAAGACCTAGAGCAGGAACCAATGATTGGTTCCTCCAACCCCACTCCCTATTAGTTGACCAACTTGTTTACTCACTAATCTATACTTGAGACCATGATGATTGAGTTTTCTCTTTTACCCTACTAGACTTGTTTCTGACTATTTCACCAAAGGTTGAGGGTGATGATGATTTATTATGATTGAAAGTTTATTGCAAGTGAAAGCAAGATGGGATGGATGGATTTTTCAAATATTTTGATGTTTTTGGCATTTTTGAAATTTTTTGAGGTTGTTTTTGGTATTTTCCAGGTGTTTTGCAAATGTTTTGATTTTCAAATTTTCCTATGTTTTGGGGTTTTCTAAGATTTTGACCAAGAGACTAACCTAAAGACCTATCCTAGGGGCCTCTGGGGCTGATCAACAGATTAGCCTTTCCTACGTTATACACGTAGTTCAACTGACACATACTTGATTATTGATGAGATATGAACAAATGGATTGCCAATTTATTGTGACGGACTCCTACAGGACTGACCTAAGTGTCTCGGGGGAAGATCAAAGATCAACCTTGCCTATGTTTAGAGCTCAGAGACTCGTAGTTCAATGAGACGACTCTATTTTTGACTTTTTTGATTGGCGTTTTGACCTGTTTATTGGGTTTTGATATGTGTTTGAATGTTTTTGGATTTTTTGATGTTTTTGGATTTTTTGATTTAGAGAAGACTTCAAGAGTATACACGAATCTGACCCGATGAGAACATGCCCCCAACGTGATGCAATAAACTACTCTGATATAGGCAGGACAAACTAACCTTGAGAATGGGTCGAGTAGTACTAGGAGGGATTATGACACAAACACAGGACCAAGCTATGATGCAGATGCGGACAGCTGAGGGATGGAGATATGGAATGTGATGGATGGATGATGCGGAACAATCCGTAGAGAACTTGGTGGACAAAAAGTGCTTATTTACACAAGGTGCCTATTTTCCAGGTTTTCACCAAGGTACTTGCCCAAAGCACCACAGAAGTGGTTTTCACTATAGGACAATTTTTTCTCTTTATTGTTTTTAATCCTTTTTATGATTTTTTTGGAATTTTTATGCTTTTTTATTTTTCTGTATTTTTGGTTTTATACCTTGGAAAATTAGGCATAAAACTTTTTGAGATGGAAGCTATTCATGGGCTCCTACAAGGGCTCGCCTTCTGGTGTTGTTAGCTGATATGCCCTTGACTTGTAACTCACTGTGATGACAAAGGGTCCCAACCAATTGGGTTCAAACTTGCCCTTGCTATTTGGATTCATAACATTCTTTTGATTCTCCTTCAACACAAGCTCCCCAACTTGGAAGGTCTGACTCCTTATCTTCTTGTTGTAGCTTTGTTTGAGTCAGTTTTGGTAGACTTGCAAATGGTTTAAGGCACCCATACACCGCTCATCTAGTAATTCCAACTTGCTTAACCTTGATACCCAATATTCTTCATTTGTGATGAGATTCTGCAATGATATTCTCAGTGATGGGATCTCAACCTCAATGGGTAATATGGCTTTTGATCCATAGACTAGGGAGAAAGGGGTGGTACTTGTTGGTGTGTGGATGCTTGTTCGGTAGGCCCATAGGGTGGGATTCAGCTGCAAATGTCAATTGCGACCAGCATCATTGACTGTTTTCTTGAGGATTTTCAGGATGGTCTTATTTGTACCCTCAACTTGATCATTTCCTTAGGGATAGTATGGAATGGAAAAGTGATGTCGGATATTATAATTTTGACATAGGTCATGAACACCCTACTTTTTGAAAGGTGTCTTTTTATCTGAGATAAAGGCTTGAGGGACACCATAGCGGCAAATCAGGTAGTTCAAGATGGAGTTGGATATCTACTTTCCTGTGATATAATTCATGGGGATGGCATCCACCCACTATTTGAATACTCAGTGGCAGTGATGATGAACTTATGTCTGCTAGATGAGGTGGGGGTAATTTTGCCAATGAGATCGAGCCCCCACTGTGAAAAGGGCTAAGATGTAACAATCGGGTGGACCTCCTAAGCTGGTGCATGGATGAGATCCCCATGTTGCTGACACTGCAAACACCTTTTGACATAATCATGTGCTTCTCTTTCCACTGTAGGCCAATAGTACCCCATCCTCAACAGTTTCTTATCCAAGGTCATACTGCTCGAATGTGACCCACAAGTGTCGTTATGTACCTTGGTTAAAGTAGTCAAAGCTTCCTCAGCATTTAGGCAACATAAAAGGGTTCCTTCAATGCTTCTATAGTATAGGGTATCTCCTCGAATGACAAAATAGGATGAATTTTTAACAAAGGCTCTTTTGAGGTTTGGGGTTATGTCAATAGGGAGGACTCCTATTCTCAAGTAGGTGTATATATCATGATATTAGGGATCACCGGGACCAACAATTTCACACAAAAACTTGGACTCTGGTACCTTGAATGCTGGTACAAGAAGCTGCTTTATGAGGAATTCTTGCTTTGGGGTGTTGCATGGGATTTCTAATAGTGATCCAATTGTAGCCATTGCATCTGTCACTCTGTTATTTGCTCTTGGTAGTTGCTCAAATGTGATATCAATGAAGAACTCCTTGAGGCTTTCCACTAGTTTCTTATAGGGAGTCAACTTGTCATCCTTTGTTTGATACTCATCATTTACCTGGTTGATTATGAGCTGTGAATCTCCGTAGACCTTGAGTGCCATGATTTTCCACTGCATTGCAATTCTTAGCCCTATGACAAGAGCTTCATATTTTGTGATGTTATTTGTACAAGGGAATTACAACTTATATGATTTAGGTATACAGTCTCCTTGTGGAGTGATTAAGAAGATCCCCGCTCCTAACCCGTGTTGTGTGTAGGATCCATCAAAGTACATTTTCCAGTGATCCGCTACACTTAGGTTGAAGATTGATTCTTCAGGGAATTCTGATACAAATGGGTTCTCTGAGTATATCGGTGCCTCTACCAGTTGATCTACAATTGCTTGTCCTTTAATGGCCTTGCATTCCACATAGTCAATATTGTGTTCTATTAGGATCATAACCCATTTAGTTGTTTTCCCTGTGAGAGTTGCTTTAGAAAGTAGGTACTTGAGCAGGTCTATCTTTGCAATGAGCTTTATTTGATGTGTTAGCATGTAATGTCTAAATTTTTGTGTGGTGAACACGACTACTAGACAAGCTTTCTCAATGGATGTATAGTTCAATTCATGTCACACTATAGTCATATTGATATAATAGATAGCTCTCTCTTTCCCATTTTCATCATGATGTGCTAAGAGAGCGCCAAGACTGTCATTGTTGCTGATATGTATAAGATCAAGGGTTTTCCTGGAATTGGTGGCATGAAGACTGGTGGCGTGAGTAAGTACTCCTTGATCTTGTTGAAGGCCTAATCACACTTCTCATCCCATTTGTATGCTACCCCCTTGTGGATTAGATGAGAATATGGGATAGCCTTGTCTGCTAGTCACACTATGAATTGGCGGATGGACTGGAGTCTTCCTTGTAGGCCTCTTAGTTGCTTCAATGTTTTTGGTGCCTCCATTTCGAGGATTTCTTTGACTTTGGCGGGGTCTACCTCGATTCCTCTGATGGATACAATGTACCCTAGGAGCTTGCCTAATTGTACTCGAAGACACATTTCTTTGGATTTAGTTGGACCTTGTATTTTTCTAGCTTGTCGAATATGGATCTCAATGCCGCTATGTGATCCTGATGTTTCTTTGATTTAGCCAATATTTCATCCACATAATCTTCCATAATTTTGTAAATCATATCGTGAAAGATTATTTTCATGTCCCTCTAATAGGTAGCTCCTGCATTCTTCAACCTAAATGACATCATATTCTAGCAATATGTCCCCCATGGGCAAGTGAAAGTCATTTTGTGTTGGTCGTCTTTTGCTATCATGATCTGGTTGTAACCTGAGAATCCATCCATCAAGGATAACATCTCATGTTCTAATGTCATATCCACAATCATATCAATGTTTGGAAGAGGGAAGTCATCCTTGGGACATGCTTTGTTAAGGTCTCTAAAGTCTATGCAGATGCGGATGCCCCCAGTGGGTTTTGAAATAGGTATAAGATTTGAGACCCACTCGGGATAATCTATCAACCATATGAATCATGCATCTAGGAGCTTCTGTAACTCTATTTTAACCAACAATTCTATCTGGGGATGCATCTTCCTTAGCTTTTTTCTTACTGGCTTTGCTTTGGGATATACAGCTAAGTGATGAACCACAACCTCTAGTTCAAGCCCAGGCATGTCAACATAGGTCCATGAAAAGTTTTTCTTTCTTTCTTTTAGGAACGTGGCTAGAAGTTCCTATTCTTCTATGAGAAGTGGCTCTGCATAGAATGTTATGTTTGGCATTTCCTCTATTCCCAGGTTGACTGGATTGCACTTTTTTGCTAGGACCGTTGACTTCTCCTAATGAATGGCATTGAGGGGAAGATTGAATCCTTCATCCTCTAGCGCCTCAGAGAGGTTTTCACCATTGGATGCATCCTTTATTTTTACTATTTTCAGGTCAGAGAGTGCCACAGTGTGTTTTTCACTCAAAGACCTAGAGATTATTCTCAAATTTTCACTTTTGCGATTGGAGGATTCAATTGTTTCCCCATAATAGGCCTGAGTGTTTAGCATAATGTCAAAACCTACCTTGTGATCTCCATATGGTATCATATCCTGTAATCCCATGAATTCTGAGAGCGCCTCATCATTTTCAAATGTGTCCAAAATTGGTGGTCCTCGTTGGTTGTAATTGATGAGTTGGGGATAGACTAAGTTTATTCATGGGCTTGACTGGTTGACTCAAAAGATAGGGTACTAATCATGAGAAGGGAGGAATCCTCAATTAGCATAGGAAAGTTGGTTATGGGGTCCTCATCACTACTACACGCATCGGTTATGTAAAAGGTAAATTTATCTATGACTTGACCTATGGATACTAGTAATTGAAGGGCGAATGTTGATAGATGAGGGGGATTCTTTACCTTTCTAACCGAGGCACCTTTGCCAAGTATGGTCACCCTCGGAGGGGTACATCCAATCCCAATATTTCTCATATGCTTCTCCAAAATGAGAGGTACTAGAATACCATTATCATTTTCCCCAAGTTTCTTGTTTCTATTATAGCCCATACCAAGCATCATTTGTAATCCTTTGCTACTCTCATCCATGGGAAGATTAGGCGTAGGCCTTTCATCTTGGTACAACAAGCTTGATATGTCTTTCTCATCTACTATTTCTTGACTTAGATCTTCCCAACATCTGAATCTAGATGGGTTTTCCCTGAAAGTTTGGGATGATGTTTTAGCTAGTTGGAGTTCCCCGTGAGTCCTAGGAGATTGAGGTAACTCTCCTATGATGAAAGCACTTTTCTTCATTTTGTAGTCCCCACACCCATTGTCTTGGATAATGACCCTGATTTTGGATATATTAGGAATGGAAGGTGTCTTTGTATTAGAAGTGGAGGCTAAAATAGTTGGGTCTACATACAGAGTCGTGGGGCCTTCATTGTTCTTTGGGACTTGGGGGATTTTATAGCATTTGGATTCTAGGTTCTTGCAGTAGGAAAAGGGCTCGGGATCACCATGGACCGTGACCTCTTGATTTTGAAATGGGAACTTGACGTTTTGATGAAAGGCTGATACAACTTCTTGCATCACATGGATCCATGGATGCCCCAAGAGAATGTTATAAGGTAAATCAAGGTTAAGGACTTGGCATGTGGTTTCCATAATGGCTAGCCCTACTTGAATAGGGTGATGAATAGTGCCTTAAGACACTCTTTCCTGATCATCATATGCTCTTATTGTGATGCCCTTCCCCTTTTCAATGGCATCCTCTGAGAATCCCAAATTCTTTATTAGTTTGAGGGAACAGATATTTAGACTTGCGCCCTCATCCACCAAGACCCTTTTGACTTTGTTTTTATGAACCAAGACCTCAAGGTGGAGCACACAATTATGAGATGGTTGGGTGGGAAATTCCTTATTAGAGAACGTTAGGAGGCTTGGGGTGGTGATGTGTCTGACCATAGTTTGGAACTGGTCAACATCAAGATCTGCAGAGATGGTGGATGAAGCCAATGCTTCCTCTAGGATTTTTCAATGTGCGGGTGATATCTTTAGCTACTCCATGATGGAGATTTGAGCAAGGGTTCTTTTCAACTAGTCCAAGACATTGTAGCCATTAGGAACACATCTTGGATTTGAGGTGGATGCTCTAGGTGGCTGGGATGATCCCGCAATGGTAACTTTTCTGCCACGTGTGGTGACTCCACAATCAGCTTTGGCTCCCTTGATGTTAACAATAGTGACCATTTCATCTAGGGGTGTGACAACATGATCATACACATGATTTACATTGGCATACTTGGTCTTTCCATGGTTGTTCCCTTTGTTATGATCTGACATCAGATTCATGTATATTTTTAGGTTCTGATTTCCAGCTAGTTGTTCAACATTTATGACCTTGTCATCGATGAGGTCTTGGATTAGATTTTTCAACCTCATGCAGTTGGTTGTTGTGTGCCCCTTGAATTTTTGAAAATCACAAAGGTGGATTTCATTGTACCAAGGTGGTTTCACTTGGGGTTCTTGATCATTCTCATAAGTGGGAATTTTGATGAGATTTTTGTTTATCAATTTCTTCATGACCGATTCAATTGGTTCCCCAAGGGCAGTGTACTTCTGCTTGGGGGGATATTTGTTTCACAGGGATGGTCCCCCTTGATTATTTAGATTGTTGACTTGATTGTTGGGTGGTTGTTGTGATATCGCGTTGGTTTGCATTTTGTTTCTATTGTTTCCTTGCGGTTTTTGGAATGATTGTGTGTTTTGTTTTGGAGCATTGTTTATGACCTTGGCATCCACCACACCATCATTAGTGGTGTTCTTGTTTTTTTCCCATGTGCAAGATTTTTCATTATAGTTGGTGGATGGGTGGTTGTCTTGATGTTTTGGATATGTGGGTGTCCCCCTTGTGCAATAAGGGCTCGTTCGATGTTGAGCGCCTTGGGGATCAAATCGATGTACGTGGTGATACATTGCATCTTCAGATGGAATGCAAAGGTTTTCTCAAGATTGGCAATGATGGTGCAAACTTGTTGTTCTTCTGGCATGGCCCATTTGCTCCTATTCACCTTAGATTTCCATCATTGCAAGAAGGAAGTGAATGATTCCCCCTTAGCTTGTTTAAGAGCAAATAGTTCCTCTAGACTAACATCCATGCCAATGTTGAATGCGTAATTTTTTATGAATGCATCCACAATCTCTTGGAACTTTTTGATGTCAGGAGGAAGGTGAGAGAACCATTCCATGGCAGGACCAGCCAAACTTTGAGGGAATAGCCGCATCAAATACGTATCATCATATGCGACCTCCATGCAATGTACTTGGAATTTCCTGATGTGATATTTAGGGTTTCCTATCCCACAATATTTGTCAAATTTAGGGGTTTCAAATCCCTTTGGGAATGGTACCATTGCAAGGCTCCTGTCAAAAGGATAGGGACACAAGTTGCTTGGTATTTTTGTTGTTTTCCTCGACTAAATATCTAACACTTGCTACGATAGCAACTTGATTTGTGTCATCACGTCATCTTGCGGATCGGGAGGTGGAGTGAATGTGTTTTGAGGTGGTCAAGGTGTTTGAGTAAGGGGTAGAGTGTTGGGTATGTTGGTGGGAGTTTTTTGCAAGCTCTATTGTGTGATCAAGGTTTGTTGATATGCTTGCATTTGTTGTTGTGCCAATAACGCTTGTTGTTGGTCTTGATGCTATTGCACCAACAATGCTTGTTGTTGGTCTTGTTGTTGTTGCGCTAATAATAGTTGTTGTTGGGATAATAGTTGGGATGCTTCTTGTTGGGCTTGGTATTTTTGCAAGGCTTGCTAATATGCTTGTTGTTGAGATACTTGTAGTTGTTCCTGATATTGTGCTTGCGTTTGTGTTTGTTGAGCTTGATATTGGGCTTGTGCCTGAGCTTGAGCTTGCGCTTGTTGGGAAGCTTGTGCAGCCTGTGTAGCTTGTGCGGCTTGAGTTGATTGGGTTGCTTTTGTAGCTTGGGTAGCTTGGGTGGCCTATTGTTGTTGCAACAAAGCTTGAGCTTGGGCAACCTACTATGCTTGTTGTACTTGTTGCACTTGTTGTGCGGCTTGAGTTGCTTGCGCTTGTTGAGTAGCTTGCATGTTTTGTGCTTGTTGATCATGGAACTATTGAAGTGCCTTTTGATAGGCTTGTTGAGTTGCTTGCAATGTGATGCTATATTGGTTGGCCACATTTGGTCTTGGTGGCAGTGGTGGTGGCAGATTTGGAATGGTGTAGTTGTTGTGATGAGAGGTACTGTTGTATTGATGGTGGGGATTTGTGTAGTGGATGGTGCGATTAATATGCTTGGTCCTTGAGAGACCGCATTTATGGATGGTGCAGTGATTGTTTGGGTTGCTTGGATAGTTACCACCTGTTGTTGCAATATCGATGGAAAGATCAAAGGATTTGGTATGGGTGGTAAAGGGGGTTTCCCTAAACCAAGAAGTGGTGTGGATGTTAATGGAAAAGGTGGAAGTGGTGGAAAAATGGGTGGTTTATTGCCTTGAGGAAATGATGATGATGAGGGATCAAAGATGATCCCTTGTCCAAATAGCCCACCTTCTCCTTGTGAAATCATACGGAGAGAGGTTTGTATGTTAAGAGCATATGTCGGTGTTGCGTGAACAGATGATGGGTCATTGGGGTCAGGAAAGGTGAGTGGAACGTATGGGTGCAACGGATTTAATGGGATAGATTGACCCAAGATGGTGTTCGCATCCAAATATTGGTTGGTCACAAGGGGGTGTATTTGTAATGCATGAAGCAATGAGCTCCCCTTGTTGACAATAGGTTGAGTTGGAGCAATGGATGATGTGATTTGTGGGATGGTTTGAGTGATGCTTTGAAATGGAGGTGTGGATGAGATCGGGGGCATAATCCCAAGAGGCTTCTCCACAATAGTGCTTACATCATAGTCAGAAGGGAGTTTAGCCCCTTATTTTTCCAATTCTATCATGTATTGTGAGGGATTGAGTTTCATCATAGCATTGACAATTTTGTGTGTCTCAAGATTTTGGACCATTTCAATAATCTCATCTTGAGTCATCCCTAGAACATTGTTGGTGATGTCCTCCACTTGGCCACCTTCCTCTTGATGATCTTGTGGAAGTGGAGTAAGATTGAGTGTGGGATTGCTAGATCCAATGGGATTCATTTCAAGAGCGGTTTGACTCAAGTCACTCAAAGTAGATGTTTCTTTGTTCGTTTCCATGTTCTTCTTGTGTTGAGATCTAGTTTGGACCATAAAATGAGGATCAATTTTTAGGAATGGGAGGTGAACCTTTAATTCCTTCGATTAATCTAAACTTTAGGTACAAAAGGGAAATTCTAAGAAATTAAGGATCAAGGATGGTGATGAGATAATGAAGGATGGATGATTGGTGAATGATTAAACTCTTAGGAAGCCTTGAAGGGGATACTAAACTTTAGGACTTTGGTTTTGATGTTTGATTTTATTTTGGATTTGGATTTTGATTTTGATTGGGTTTGATTTGGATAATGAACTCATAAAATCTAAGAGGTTGGATGTTTTCCTAGAGTAAACTTGTTCACAAGATGATTATTTAACTAAGTGTGTAAAAAAGGATTCATCTACACACACCTAGTCAAACAAGATGATTTGGATTTTGATTTCAAAGGATTTTCCCAAAGTTTAGCATGAAAGATTTTTTCAAGATTTCCAAGAGTTGTTTGTGAGGTGATTTTGATTTTGATTTTGGTGGATGGATGAAGGTTCTTTGATTTTGATCCTAAGAGACTTAGAGAGACTTTGTTTACTAGACCAAGGTGTTGAAGAACATGCTAATACTTCCTATGTGAGATACTCGAACCTTTGAAAGAGAATTGGATTTTGACAATAGTAAAATGAATACAAATTGGGATTGTTCCTTGATGCACGTTTGTAAAAGTTGAAGGCCAATCTTTCTCAAACTTTTTAGAGAAATCATTTGGAAGAGCACATGTGTGGGGTCCATCAAGTCAACCAAGCTTTAGTACCCATGAAACTTCCATGACATACTTCTCATCTCTACCAAGAACTGTAAAAATGTGGGGTGGCTTCAGAACGACTGTTCTTGCACCAACAAATAGATAAGGATTTGGGCTTCTAAACAAATTGGTTCTTAGTAAGGGTGATCGGGGACATGGCACCTTGCGAGCGTCCAGCAAGCCACTAAATGCTTTAATCAATCCTACTAGGGGCTCTTATACTTTTACAGTAGTTCCCCATTCTAAAAGATACTGTACGACTAAGGCCTACATACCATTGAACTTGACGATTTAGTCTTATCCTTTTATATATCGGCTCGAGTGAAAAACCAGTTGGAGTCACCTTCAAGTTCTCCTTTTGGATGTGTCTCTTAGGCAAGTCCCTGTAAGGGTAAACAAAAGTGAGCAAGCAATCTTTGTTTATGTGAACAAAGAGAGAACACACGCGATATACTCCACTCACACTAGCAAGCTTTGTTCAATTTTAAGAATCCAAATTGAAGTGTGGAGGCAATCGCTTATACAACTTAATATCACCAAAAGAATTTTGATTCTCAAGATTGTCATGAGGTGCAAAAGAAGCACATATGTCTTTTAAATGATATTACTTTAGATAAGAGATTACAAAGCATAAAAGACACATGTTCATTTTAACCATTAAAACAAGAATGGATTCTTTTTAAGCACCAAAATTGAAGTGTGAGATTTGTTTGTTCAATTTTAAAGCTTTAAAAAAAACTCTAGTAAGTTGCCTAAGGTTCTTTTTAATCCCTTTGTTTTGTTCTTTTTAAGCCCAAACGAAAATTATTGATTCCTAAAAAGCTTGAAAGTGACAAAGTCCTTAGAAATGGGATTATAATTGCTCCCCAAAGTGTTTAAAAACATTTGACACAATAGAGTGATGATGTCATAAGAAGTCTTGATTTCATTTCCTCCTTCCCTTTTGATCACTCCAACCTACAAAAACTGGTTAAAACTATAAAAACAAAGGAAAAAAACTAGTTAGAAGTTAAGGTGATCAAAATGAAAAGAGCACATGTTAATTTTTTTTTTAAATTGCCTTTTACCCCACCCTAGCGGCATAGTCTACAAAGGTGATGCAGTTTGAGATAGGTTAGTGGCACACTGGTGAGACAAATGGCGAATTGTGGAAAAATAATGAGCATAATTGCAGCGCTATTTTTCCCAGTGGTGGAGTTTGGAGTTTGAATTGGCTGGGTAGAATAGAGAATGACTCGAGCGACATAGTTTGTAGTTTGACAACGTCGCCAAATAGCACTATTGGACTGATAGCAGTGAAGTTTGACTTGGCAACGACACAGTTTCTTGTAGACACACAAAATTTTAAAAAAACAACAGAATTTGGTGAAAAAATGTGTTAATTTTTTCAAATCCTCCCTCCTTCTAGCACCAAAATGTGAATGGTGATCCTAGACCTACACAAACACAAAGAACAAACACATTATTAGTCCAATATGCAAGTTAGAAACAACATTCCTCATGAAATTCATTTGAAACATGAAAACAAGAAATAAATGAAGAACACAAGTAAAAAGGGCTATTAAATCATATTTTAATGTCCAAACTCTCAATACCATGGGGGAATTGGTGCCATTTTGATGTGGAAAATGGCCCTTTCCCAATTCCTTGCAAGCTTGATGATCAATGGTGAAGATTTGATGCTCCTTGATGAAATGACTCCATAACCTAGCTATGAAATGATTAAAATTAATTAAAATGGATGAAGATTTCTCAGAACATGAAGATGATAACCTTGCTCAAGTTGTGGATGAAAATGCCTAAAATTGTGGATGAACTTGTGGATCTAAAATCCAAATGAGAGCCTTCTATTTATAGAAGAGAATGATGGAAGAATAGGCAAAATGGATGAATGTGGGATCAAACAACAACTAATAACACAATGCCACTTGTTAACATGTGAGTGGAAAAAGGTGGAGCACATTTGGATGAATGTGTCAAATTGGAGAAGTGACAAGTTGGAGGGAGAGAAGAAATGAATTAAATGTCACTTGGCTAAAGAAAAGGACATGTAAGAGGCCTTTAATGCCTTGCTGGATGGACAAGTACTTTTGGGGGGAGATTTCAAATTTGAGGAATATTCCATCTTTTGATGCCTTTTTGAATAAAAATAGAGATTTAATAAATCAATTAAAATGATTTTCATGAGCAAGTTGTAAAAGCTAGAGGATTTGATGAATTAAGACTAGGATTAATTGAGATTTGATTAATTTAGGTAGAATTTAGTTGATGTGACAATTTGATTTAGATTTTTGGATTAATTTAAATCAAAATTAGAGGAATAATGATTTTAGACCTAATTAAATAAAGTTTGATTGACTTAACTAAAGAGGATGATAGATTAAATCAAATACGAATTAATTTATTTAATTTAAAGGAGATGACTTTAGAGCTTATTTAAATAAACTGAATTATTTAATTAAAAGAGGGACTATAGGATTAATTAAACAAAGTGATTTATTTAATTAATAGGAGATGATGACTTAATCAAATAAAATTGATTTATTTAATTAAGAGATGAAATGTGATGAATTTAATCAAATAAAGATTATTTAATTAAATGATTAGCAAAGGAGATGATTCAGGATGAACCGGTGTTAGTAAAATCAGGATCAGGTGTATAGGATCAATCGATATATTTTTCGTGTCTACAGGACTATAAAATGGAGTGCTTATGTTGGCTTTATGATTTTAATCCTTGGTTATATGAAAGCACTATAAGATAAGCCACTAATCTCTTTATGAATTATGGAGTTGATATGTTTCACATGTTATAAGCTCTAGGACAACTTAATTTTTCTATTGGATTATAGTTTACACTTGTTTTCAGTAGTGCAATTATAGATTTGTGCTTTTTTTATTATTCAGATGGCATGTTTGATGTGAATGCTTGGATGTTGAAGTTGATTTAAGATTTATAGAAATGGTTATGTAGGTTTTACATGTTAAAAAAAATGTGGTATGTAGATATATGATAAGACTATATTCAGGGTGTTTTGGGTGATGATAGTTACAAGTTTACATGATTGCTTGGATGGTTCTTATTGATCTATGGTTACTCCTATGTGGGTTTGTTTGGAAAATCAGATCTAACATTGATCCAAGTGTTTGAGTCTTGGAAATCTACATGTTATACCAAATTATCTCCATTATGCATGTTTTTGATTATAGGTAAAGCAGGTTTTGAAGGGACCCCAAAACCCTTTAAAAAAAGACCATTGCATTAAAAGATAATGAAAAACAGATAGAGCAAGCACACATAAGAAAAAAAACCAACAAACAACTAGCCAAAAAGGACAAAACCAACAACCAACTACAAATTTTTCAAAATATTTGGAGCTTCCAAATCACTATCAATAATCTTTTGATGCATATCCATGACCTTTGCTACCTCCATAGCAAGGAACCCCATATTCTTCTTGGTTTTTTTCAATTCCAAGTGGATGGACCTGTTACCTATTTTTTCACTTTATGCTCAATAGGTAGAGCTGAATGAAGTTCAACTATTATAGGTATAGGAAATTTTCAAATTTTGCTGATAAAGTGTTCATTGATCATCATTGAGATCATCTTAAAAATGTGACATAAGCTTATTGTGAAAATGTTTAAAATAGAAAATTAAGAGAAATTTGCATAATGATATTTTTATTCATTTTGTGAAATGTTGAATCTCGCACAAGCCGTGAGAGTAACTGAGTTTTTTTTTTTTCTGACAATCAAGAGATGAATACTAAATCTAAATGGACGTACTACACTGCTGAAAATAACATAAACGTAAAAAAGAGAAGCAATTCATCATTGCCTGTAATGATGAATCACTTCGTTGGTGCTTCTAGCTGTCGTGCCTCCAAGCAGTTGCAGCCTCGCTTCATCGCTCTGTGTACCTGCAAAATCATTAAGGAAATGGTATTAGAGTTATACTCTAAGCAATGGTGAATTACAATCTGCCTTACGTCTATGCTACAGACAGAAATGTAATTTGCATTAAACCAAGCATTCATCAGATAATTGAAAAAGATCAAGCGGAAAGACATAATTCAATGGAAGCTTTTAGCTTCTTATATTTTGCTGACATGTTTGTTTCAATGTGCAGGAACAGGTTTATCATATTCGAATTCATTTCATCAGATATGTGGAGTAAAATGGGCTCCCACAAGGGTTGAGCCCGGCATATCAGGTTTTCAATTATAGAGCAAGAAAGGATTATTGTACTATAATATCAAATGATAAAAATAGTCTAAATCAGCATGACGAAATTGATTGAGCAATTATCTTTTGCTCACAAATCAAAGGAATAGTAAAGTAGCATGGCAGATAAACAGAGCATTCAGTATTTTGTTTTGTTTCTTACACCATCAAGTGCATGCACAGTCTACAGAAGACTCAAGATAACAGTTTAACTTCAACATTATGAGAAGAATTTCCATGTTTAGCAAAGAACAATGAGTGAAAGAAGATAGTAAGTTGATTCATACATTGAGCTGGGTAAATGAAAGTATTAGATTCATAAGTAAAAGGAGTGCTATCCTAGAAAATGCATGATACCTTGAAACTTTTGTTTGAATCAAAGATGAGAGAACAACAGAAAAGTACAACACTTATTAATTTGTTGAGTGTAATGGTGAAAACACATTCGATGGTACACACAGTAAGAGCAAAGCATCATAATTTATCATAGTGCGTAGTACAGATTGCTAGAAAATATGTGATAATGATTACAAATACAGTAACTTTGAAGGACAGTGAGAAGTTTGAACTGGTAGAGCAGCAACAAACAACAAAAAAGAGAAAGGCATTTTCTCTTTTAATCAAATATGAAACAACAAAAAAGAGAAAGGCATTTTCTCTTTTAATCAAATTCCTAAAGTGAGAAATCATTAACAATAAAAGAATGGCTCAGTATCAAGACAGTCTTGCACATTTTCAGTATTCTTATCAGTTACGAAATGTTAAGAATCTGTCTCTTTTAAACAATGTTGTATTTGATTTTTCTGATGAAACAAGTTCTACAGGCTTCTAGTGTGTAAGGAAGTATGTTTTACAAGGAAAGAAGAAGTTAAATCTTCTTCATCTATAGTCAGTATCAAGGAAACAATGTACAAAAATTCTTTATTGTTGTCTTGAAGCTCATCAAAAGGAATTGTTCAGGTGTGCCTTGCCATACAAACATAACTACAGCCATGAAGGTTTTGCTCTTAAAAAGAAACAGGAAATATGATGAGACAAAAATACCCAGATCTAATATCATTCATGGCGGCCTGGAGGAGTTTTTTTCGCATATACCCAGATGAGATTTCGAACTGGGAAATACATTTTCTTTGCTATCATGAATATTTGAAGCTTCAAATATAGAAAAATACAGAAATCAAACGTTATTTACAGTACCCAGAAGTCTTAAAGTTGCTGTCTCAGAAATATGGAAAAAATCAAAAGGAAATCTTCATGTACCAGCTTAAGAGTGAAGATTTTTGCAGTTTCAAAAGAACAAGACACAGATTCGAATTTTTTAAAGCAAAGATTGTTCTTTATCTATCAAAATACTTCAAAAAATGTTCAATGGTGCTTCAAGAAGTAGAGAAAGCTCTTAGAAATGCACAGGAAAAGCAACAAAAATCGGACTATTATCTCAAAATACCTTCAGAAATCTTCTTATTTTGAATTTGAAGAGTGTTTGAACAAAGTTCGTAGCTTCAGATCTTCATGGCGGCCAAGTTAGATGCAGATTCTTGACAAAATTCCAAGCAAAAGCTCAGATAAATGGCAGAATATCATCTAGGAACATAAAATCGCGCCTAAATACTTCCACGTTTTTCATAAAAAATGTCTCATGTTCCAGATTCGGCCCCAAAAGTCAGATTTGAATTTCTTCATAGCAGGAAATACCAGAAGCAAAGCAATTCACGGCTAGGGTTTGAGCAGTGGCGGTGGTATTTTCCTCAAACTTCTCTAAGTCTAATGCAGAGAAATGATAACGAGTTTAGGTTTTGTTAGCTCTTTTTGCTCATTTGCCCTAAAGTCAACATTGAAAGTTAATTATTGCCTTTGAAGAATAATTTTGAATTATTATGTGAGGACAACTTTGTCAAATATTCCCAAAAAATGGGCTAATGGTATGGTCAAATATGATTGAGTGAGTGTGGTCGGCCACTTCTATCAATTAAATGTGGAAATATTTAGAAAATATGCCAAGTATGTATGTATGATTTTGGGTTTTCCAGTTAAGTTTTGTTTATTACTTTAATATCTGTTATGTGCATTGATCAATAATAGCTAAATTTATTAAATGATTAAATTATAGATCATTTAATTAATTTAGTCACAAATGCAAATAAAAGATATTATAATAAGCAAAGTTAACTGAAGTGAGATATTTTTATCATGCACATGATAATAGAGTTGGAGTTTCAGTTCCCATGGGCGAAATTGGTAAAAACGAGGCAGTTTTGCATGCTTTAAGCCACTTTTTCAGGGAGTTGCAGTTCAGTTGGAATAGTGCATGTATCAGTTATGACTTGGCAGTGAGTTTGAGCTTGATTGGACTTATTTTTGCATGGTTTTGGGCCTCCTTTTCAGAGATATTTTCTTCTGCTCAGATTTGGCTTTGGAATCATCACCCTTTCTTGGTGTTGGACTTTCAGTTATTTTTGCATGGCTTTTGGAAAGGTTTTTGTATATATTGAAAAACTTAACTGTTTTTCATTTCAGTTCTTGTTTTCTGCCTTTGCCTTCAGCAAAGAAGACTATCTTGTAACTCAGCATTTATTTACAGATTAATACAACAGTGTTTTTTACAGGTTCAGATCGTGTTATTGTAGAGAATTCCTTCAAGTTTCAGTATTTTAGAATTTTCCTTCAAGTTTCATGCATCTTTGTCATGTGGGATTGATCGAAGTAATTATTGTGTTGCAGTTTTTTGAAACCTTTAAATATTTCTATCTCCTTAGTGAATTCTGTATGCATCCAGGTTTAAATCCACTGGTTAAACATTGTGTTAATCGATAATCAAATAGTCTAGTTGTGGAAATCATATTTCCCTTCCGTGATTGCTTCTTTAATAGCCTTTGTTTAAAATATTCAAGTATTTAAACTTCCAGATCTAGTTGTGTGAATGAAAATAGTGAGTAATTGTTCTGTGAGTTAAGTCTGCAAGTTGGATTCTTCGGTGCATCACCATAAATTAACAGTTTCATAGTTTAGAATTCAGAATTAGTCTTTCTACCTCTTTCCCAGCCAAGTCAATTAGATTTTAGGGGTTTTTTATCAGGGAACCAACCCTCTCTGGAGATTGATTCTCAGTTTTAGGCAACCCATAGGCCTGAGAATCATTCCATGTTTCAACAGATTGTTGAATTTAACTATTCAAGCGTTTGGGTGCAATCTGAATTGACAACAGTTTTTGGCACGCCCGGTGGGACTCTAAATCACTTTTCAGAGCAAAGTTTTACAGTTCAAACTGTTGTTTGGTATATACAACAGTTTATTCCAGCCTTTCAGAGGATTATTTTCATATACCTGGCGACTCCGTTTCTTAGTTTTTAGCAGATAAAGTGCACACAACCTATGAGAAAAATTTAGACGTTAAGTTATTCTTCGTTTGAGTACTTGCAGCTATCTTCGCCAAAGAGAATAGGGAGGACAACCAAGCGAGCATCTGGTAAATCTACAAGAAAATGATCATTTTCTCCGATTCAAAGGGAAAAATTGATTGTTTATACATTGAAAAGAAGAGGCAGATCATTAACAAGGCAGCCAAGTTCTTTCTTAGCTTCACCAAGTTACAAAGTACCGGTTCAGCTTGTACCGATTATACAAGTAGCAAATTTCAGAACAACAGCAGTTTCGATGGCAGCTAGAGCACATGATTTTGTTCCATTTGACGGGGGCAGCCCGTTAGATTTGGCTTTGCATGATGATATACCAGTAGCAGCACTCAAAAGTCTGCCTTTCTTCACTGGTGAAGATCAGACTACGCCAGTTGAGCATATTAGAGACGTAGCCTCATTATGTGGAGTTCACCATGTGACTCAGGAGAACGTGGCCTTAAGATTGTTAGTAGCATCATTCAAGGATAAAACATCTTAGTGGTTTCGTGGCTTACCAGTTCGTAGTGTCCCAACATGGGATGACTTAGGAGACAAGCTGACGAAGCAATTTTTAGATAAGTCCGATCATTTATCTCTAGTTGAACAAATGACGACTATTAAGAGAGTGCCACAAGAACAAATGATGGACTTTAATTTCATATTCCAAAGGACATGGGATCAAATTCCAACAACGGTAAGGCCCACTCCTGACCACACTTTTTTGTACTTTCTTAGATCATTGCACAGTGATATTGCCTTAATGATACAGTCAATGGGTGGGTTAACCTTACCAGTAGCATATGACATTGCCATTAGAACTGAAAATTGCCTCATACAAGCTGGTAAACTTTCCCCAAGACCCCCTATGCCAATTTTCCCTGAGGTATAGCCATATATGCCCATTCATGTACCTCCAATAGCCGCTATACCTACTATTCCAGCCTTAGGTTTCCAAGCAGCAGTACAAAATAGTGCTGCTCCAGCAAATTCTGATTTGCAAGGTTTAAAAGATACCCAACAACAGCTAACGAATGACCAACAACAAATGGCCAAGTTACTTCAAACTGTGAGTAACAATTTGGTAAGTCTTAAAAACCAGCAAGGTCAAAATTTTAGGCCTAATCAATCACCCTTTCAAGCAAATAGGCCTGCTTATCAAGCTGATTACCAGGGATAGAAGAGAAATTTTAACTTTAGGCCTAATCAACCATTTAACCCAGCTGCTGCTAGCTCTTCAAAAGAGTTGATGCCAATACAGAACAACTTAGTGCAGGATTATGTTTGGTGTTATCCCTGCAATCAGCCTCATAATCAAGCTACTTGCATGAACAGGGTGATTAATCAAGCACTCATGGTGCAAAATAGTTATGTTGCTTCTGAACAAACAAATAAAGAGGATAGTGATCAACAAAATGAACAAACGCAACAAAATGACCTTGACGTTGCCATGATGAATTGGCAAGGAAGTGAGTTTTGCGGAGTTAATCACGTGCAAGGTCAAAATCAGTCAGCCACTTCTATTGCAGCCAATACGAGGGCCAAAAAGAGAGCATTTGACCTTAGACAGCAAGCTGTCCCTGATAAACAATAAGCAGAAAGAGACAAACAGCCTGCTGTTCACCAGAAAAATCAAGATTTTACAGCCCAACAGGGGCAGGTTCAGCCTTCAACAGCTCATAATGTTCATGTTTTAACAAGACAACAAGTTGGACCACCAAAGGAGCAGTCTAAAGTTCAATTTCAGCCTCAAATAGCTCAAGTAGATGCTGCTATTCAAAAGGTACAATAAAAAATTGGTGCTTCTTCTTTCAATATCGTTGAGCATATGAAAAAAACAATTGTTGGCATCACCATGATAGATGCATTATGCTTTCCTGGACAAAAAGAGAGCTTGCAGGAGGCATTGGCTAAAATATCAATTTCTGATGAAGCGAATACAGAACAACCAAGTGTTCTTGCAAACAGTTCAGATCAAAAGCAAGGACAACCAGCTAAAGAGGTAAAACCACTTCCTTTTTATCTCAGTTTGATAATTGGTGAGAATATAGTGCATAACTGCATGATCGACAGTGGAGCAAGTAGCTCAATCATGTCCAAGCAGCTGGTAGACAAGTTAGGTCTCGAGTATGAACCTTTGTCAAAAGGGGTAGTTCAATTAGACGGTACAACTATTAAGTCTGTAGGAGTTATCAAAAATCTGCCCCTTACATTGCATGCATGTCCAAATTTTTAAATACCACAGGACATTTATGTTATTGATCTCCCTCCTTACTTTGCCATTTGCTTATCTAGAGATTTCACTGCAAAGTTAGGTGGTTATTTGTCATCAGATTGGTCTCACATGTTTTTCAGAACCATATACGGTACCAGAGTTACCATTAAATCAGAACCATTAGCTAAAGACCATATTGAACCTTATTTTCTGAACCCCGTAAATGCAAACCTAGCTTTCCATGATCAGGAGGATCAATCTGTGACTCTCGACCCCACTGTACCTATAGAAGGCATACCAGACATAAATCTAGATGAGTGGGCAACCGAGAATCACGAGGTTGATCTGTTCAATCTCATAGATGACGTAGGTTTGGGCGTTTATATGATTCGAGAACCTGAAGCAGTTATTCCAAATCTGGTCAAGGAAGAAAAATAGCAAGTACAACAGTTTGAATAGCTTTAGAAGCTGTATTTTGATGGTTCTAGGAGTAAAGTTGGTGCTGGTGGAGGAGCTGTTCTGATTTCACATGAAGGAGACAGGTATTATTCAACATTTAAATTTGCTTTCAGCTGTTCTAACAATGTTACTGAATATGAAGCATTAATACATGGCTTAGAATGGGCCAGAAAAAGAAAGATTAAGTGCTTGCAGGTATTTGGCGATTCAGAATTAATAGCAAATCAAGTCAGAAATATAAATTTAACAAACAATGATTTGCTAAAATTGTACAAACATAATGTTTGGGACCTAATTGAGGAGTTTGATGCATTTAATCTGCAATTAGTGCTCAGAATTCAGAATAAGCAAGCTAATAAACTTGCTGCTCTAGGGTCACAATTCGACATTCCAGCTAAAATTCACAATGTGGAGGTACAACAGTACGTGAAGGTAGTTGTTAGACCTTCAGTACCTGATAATAACATAAGTTGGCAGATTTTTGATAGTGATGAACAAATATGCCATTTTCTGATGGAGGAGGTAGAGTTTTCTGCTGGAAACCAGCGCAAGTTTGATCAGCAATATGGTGATCAAATCATGCAATTAAAATTCAATAAATTTCCGAAAGGTTTGGTGACTCTTGAGTCAATTTTCAACACTGATAACCAGGTTAGGAAAGACAAATCCGGTATCACAGTGAAGCAAGAACATTATGAACAGATAGAAATATTCAAAGACAAGCTCCTTAAGCTTGGGAATATCTACACAAAGGAGGAGCAGCAAGCATTTATCTTACTTTGTCAAGAATTCAGTGACATATTCGCTTGGCAATATAGAGATTTGAAGGGTTTCAATCCCGAATTAGCTCAACATACGATTGAACTCGAACCAAATGCAAAACCGGTAAGACAGAAGCAGAGGCCTCTGAACCCGAAGTTAGAACAACTGATGAAAACATAATTAAACAAGTTGATTGAAGGTAGCATAATATTTCCAATCAAGCACACTTCTTGGGTGTCAAATTTGGTGCCTGTCAGGAAAAAGAGTGGAAAGATAAGGTTGTGCGTTGATTTCTGTGATCTAAATAGAGCTTCACTCAAAGATCACTACCCGCTGCCTTCAATGGAACAAATATTGCAAGTTGTTTCAGGATCAGAAAGGTTTTCATTGTTGGATGGGTATTCAGGTTACAATCAAATTTTGGTTAAGGAAGAAGATTAGTATAAGACAACCTTTACCACTAAGTGGGGTACGATGGCTTATAGAAAGATGCCGTTTGGACTGTCAAATGCAGGAGCCACCTTTCAGAGAGCAATGGATATGGCTCTCCAAGGTTTGATAAACAAATTTGTTCTTGTTTACCTGGATGATGTTACTGTTTTTTCACATAATGCTGATGATCATTTCAATCATCTTAGACAGATTTTTGAGAGGTGCAGAGAATATGGAATCTCCTTGAATCCAAAGAAGAGTATTTTTGTTGTACATGAAGGTAAGCTTCCGGGTTATATCGTTTCAAAAGATGGCATTTCTATTGACCCAGAATGCATTGCAGCCATTCTGGCCTTACCGCTGCCCGCTCACAAAAAGGGTTTGCAAAGCTTCTTGGGCAGAATTAACTTTGTAAGGAGGTTCATTCCTAATGTTGCAGCATTGTTACAGCCATTGACAACCATGCTGAAGAAAAATATTCAATTCAGCTGGTCAAAAGAGGGAAAGAGCAGTTTTGAACAGATTAAGGAGGCACTTGCAATAGCCCCTACTCTTATAAATCCTGATTTTGAAAAGGATTTCATCCTGTATGCATTCAGAGGAGTAGATACCATCTCCGCAATGCTTTGTCAGCAAAATAATGAAGGTATGGAACAACCCATAGCTTTTTTTAGTCAAGTCTTGCATGACTATGAAACAAGATATTCATTCGTTGAGAGGCATGTACTTGCTGTAGTAAGAAGTCTGAAGAAATTCAGACATATGCTATCTAATAATAAGATAAATCTACTGGTAGCTCACCCAACAGTCAAGGAGTTCTGCTGAATAAAGATATAAATGACAAGCGAGCAGGCTGGATAACCAAAGTCATGGAGTATGACATCAGCATAAAAGTTACCAAGCTTGTTTGAGGTAAAGGATTGTGCAAACAACTTGCAGAAAATGAAGAAAACAGCAGTAAAGAAGTTGCTGCAGTTCTGAAAAATGAAGATGAACCTGCTGTTTTAGCTAATTGGATTCATCAAATGGTCCATTATTTGTATACTGGAGATTGCCTAGAAGGTATGGATAAATCTAAACGAAAGTATTATAGATTGCAAGCAATTCCTTATGCATTGATAAATGATGTTTTGTATAAAAAGGACTTCAATAGAGTATTCCTCAGATGTATTCACCCAGATTAGATTGAAAGAATTTTGGAGGAATTCCATGATGGACCTGCTGGAGGTCACTTTGCACCTCGTACTACAGCTTTGAAGATTATGAGGGCAGGCTATTATTGGTCAGATCTTTTCAAAGATGCACATATTTATGTTAGAAAATATGCTAAATGTTCACTTTTTGTAGGAAAACAGAAGTTAGCAGCCCTACCCCTGAATCCAATTCAGGTTGAGCAGCCATTCGAGAAGTGGGGACTTGACTTTATCGGTCCTATTAACCCACCGTCAAGTGCAGGTCACAAGTGGATCTTGACAGCAACAGATTACTTCACAAAATGGACGGAAGCAGTTGCTCTAAAAGATTCAAATAAAACTTCAGTCCTAAATTTTTATCAAGACATTGTTTCCAGGTTTGGTACTCCCGAGTCCATTATTTTAGATAATGCTTTAGTTTTTGTTGGCTTAAGAGTTTTAGATTGGTCGGTAAAGAATAATGTTTATCTGAACACTTCGTCCAATTATTACCCTCAAGGTAATGGACAAGCTGAATCAACAAATAAGAATTTGATTAAGATCATTAAGAAGACAATTGAAGATAATCAGAGGTCATGGCATGACAAGCTTAAATTAGCCCTTTGGGCTGATAGAATTACACCAAAACGGTCAACAAGTTTTTCACCGTATGTTTTGGTTTATGGTAAGGAGGCCAATCTGCCTATATCAATAGAATTCCCAACTCTGAGCTACATAAAGGAACTAGAGTTACTTGAAGAAGAGCCAATGCAAGTTAGGCTTGCTGAGTTAACAGAGTTGGACGAGATCAGGAAGGAAGCTTTCAGAAGGCTTCAAATTCATCACTCTCAGATGAAAAAGACATTCGACAGAAAATCAGTTGCACGAATCTTCAATGAAGGTGACTTAGTTTTCAAATGGGATGAGTTGAAGAGTAGGCCTGGAAAACATTCTAAGTTTGACACCATGTGGGATGGCCCTTACATTATAACAACAAAGAAGGAACACAATGCTTTCCAACTCTCAAAATTGGATGGTGAGGTATTACCAATTCCTATCAACGAGATTCATTTGAAGTAGTGTTATTAAGCTACAGGCTTATTGTTGTACATAGTACAATAGTTTTCAAGTTTTAGTATGCTTTCAATAAGTGCCTGCTGGCACATTTTATTTCAGTTTTGTCTGATTTTTCAATAAGTGCAGTTGCTGCACCTGTTTTTCAAATTCTGTCATAAACAAAATTTCAGTAGTTTCTTTCAGTTTTTTGTTTGTGCTGAGTTACAATTTTCAGAAATTCAAAGAGCAGAGAAGGACTCCATGCCCAATGAATATACTCGGCAACTGGTCTTTTGTGTTTAGCAGGAAAACACTCCGCAGAGGTTGCCAATTTGTTACCTATTTTTTCACTTTACGCTCAATAGGTAGAGTTGAATGAAGTTCAACTATTATAGATACAGGAAATTTTCAAATTTTGCTGATAAAGTGTTCATTGATCATCATTGAGATCATCTTACAAATGTGACATAAGCTTATTGTGCAAATGTTTAAAATAGAAAATTAAGAGAAATTTGCATAATGATATTTTTATTCATTTTGTGAAATGCTGAATCTCGCACAAGCCGCGAGAGTAACTGAGTTTGTTTCTGACAATCAAGAGATGAATACTAAATCTAAATGGACAGACTACACTGCTGAAAATAACATAAACATAAAAAAGAGAAGCAATTCATCATTGCCTGTAATGATGAATCACTTCGTTGGTGCTTCTAGCCGTCGTGCCTCCAAGCAGTTGCAGCCTCGCTTCATCGCTCCGTGTACCTGCAAAATCGTTAAGGAAATGGTATTAGAGTTATACTCTAAGCAATGGTGAATTACTTTCTGCCTTACGTCTATGCTACAGACAGAAATGTAATTTGCATTAAACCAAGCATTCATCAGATAATTGAAAAAGATCAAGCGGAAAGACATAATTCAATGGAAGCTTTCAGCTTCTTATATTTTGCTGACATGTTTGTTTCAATGTGCAGGAACAGGTTTATCATATTCGAGTTCATTTCATCAGATATGTGGAGTAAAACGGGCTCCCACAAGGGTTGAGCCCGGCATATCAGGTTTTCAATTATAGAGCAAGAAAGGATTACTGTACTATAATATCAAATGATAAAAACAGTCTAAATCAGCATGACAGAACTGATTGAGCAATTATCTTTTGCTCACAAATCAAAGGAACAGTAAAGTAGCATGGCAGATAAACAGAGCATTCAGCATTTTGTTTTGTTTCTTACACCATCAAGTGCATGCACAATCTACAGAAGACTCAAGATAACAGTTTAACTTCAACATTATGAGAAGAATTTCCATGTTTAGCAAAGAACAATGAGTGAAAGAAGATAGTAAGCTGATTCATACATTGAGCTGGGTAAATGAAAGTATTAGATTCATAAGTAAAAGGAGTGCTATCCTAGAAAATGCATGATACCTTGAAACTTTTGTTTGAATCAAAGATGAGAGAACAACAGAAAAGTACAACACTTATTAATTTGCTGAGTGTGATGGTGAAAACACATTCGATGGTACACACAGTAAGAGCAAAGCATCATAATTTATCACAGTGCGTAGTACAGATTGCTAGAAAATATGTGATAATGATTACAAATACAGTAACTTTGAAGGACAGTGAGAAGTTTGAACTGGTAGAGCAGCAACGAACAGCAAAAAAGAGAAAGGCATTTTCTCTTTTAATCAAATTCCTAAAGTGAGAAATCATTAACAATAAAAGAATGGCTCAGTATCAAGACAGTCTTGCGCATTTTCAGTATTCTTATCAGTTACGAAATGTTAAGAATCTATCTCTTTTAAACAATGTTGTATTTGATTTTTCTGATGAAACAAGTTCTACAGGCTTCTAGTGTGTAAGGAAGTATGTTTTACAAGGAAAGAAGAAGTTAAATCTTCTTCATCTATAGTCAGTATCAAGGAAACAATGTACAAAAATTCTTTATTGTTGTCTTGAAGCTCAAAAGGAATTGTTCAGGCGTGCCTTGCCATACAAACATAACTACAGCCATGAAGGTTTTGCTCTTAAAAAGAAATAGGAAATATGATGAGACAAAAATACCCAGATCTAATATCATTCATGGCGGCCTGGAGGAGTTTTTTTCGCATATACCCAGATGAGATTTCGAACTGGGAAATACATTTTCTTTGCTATCATGAATATTTGAAGCTTCAAATACAGAAAAATACATAAATCAAACGTTATTTACAGTACCCAGAAGTCTTAAAGTTGCTGTCTCATAAATATGGAAAAAATCAAAAGGAAATCTTCATGTACCAGCTTAAGAGTGAAGATTTTTGCAGTTTCAAAAGAACAAGACACATATTCAAATTTTTTAAAGCAAAGATTGTTCTTTATCTGTCAAAATACTTCAAAAAATGTTCAATGGTGCTTCAAGAAGTAGAGAAAGCTCTTAGAAATGCACAGGAAAAGCAACAAAAATTGGACTATTATCTCAAAATACCTTCAGAAATCTTCTTATTTTTGAATTTGAAGAGTGTTTGAACAAAGTTCGTAGCTTCAGATCTTCATGGCAGCCAAGTTAGATGTAGATTCTTGAGAAAATTCCAAGCAAAAGCTCAGATAAATGGCAGAATATCATCTAGGAACATAAAATTGCACCTAAATACTTCCACGTTTTTCATAAAAAATGTCTCATGTTCCAGATTTGGCCCCAAAAGTCAGATTTGAATTTCTTCATAGCAGGAAATACCAGAAGTAAAGCAATTCGTGGCTAGGGTTTGAGCAGTGGCGGTGGATGTTTTCCTCAAACTTCTCTAAGTCTAATGCAGAGAAATGATAACGAGTTTAGGTTTTGTTAGCTCTTTTTGCTCATTTGCCCTAAAGTCAACATTGAAAGTTAATTATTGCCTTTGAAGAATAATTTTGAATTATTATGTGAGGACAACTTTGTCAAATATTCCCAAAAAATGGGCTAATGGTATGGTCAAATATGATTGAGTGAGTGTGGTCGGCCACTTCTATCAATTAAATGTGGAAATATTTAGAAAATATGCCAAGTATGTATGTATGATTTTGGGTTTTCCAGTTAAGTTTTGTTTATTACTTTAATATCTGTTATGTGCATTGATCAATAATAGCTAAATTTATTAAATGATTAAATTATAGATCATTTAATTAATTTAGTCACAAATGCAAATAAAAGATATTATAATAAGCAAAGTTAACTGAAGTGAGAGATATTTTTATCATGCACATGATAATAGAGTTGGAGTTTCAGTTCCCATGGGCGAAATTGGTAAAAACGAGGCAGTTTTGCATGCTTTAAGCCACTTTTTCAGGGAGTTGCAGTTCAGTTGGAATAGTGCATGTATCAGTTATGACTTGGCAGTGAGTTTGAGCTTGATTGGACTTATTTTTGCATGGTTTTGGGCCTCCTTTTCAGAGATATTTTCTTCTGCTCGGATTTGGCTTTGGAATCATCACCCTTTCTTGGTGTTGGACTTTCAGTTATTTTTGCATGCCTTTTGGAAAGGTTTTTGTATATATTGAAAAACTTAACTGTTTTTCATTTCAGTTCTTGTTTTCTGCCTTTGCCTTCAGCAAAGAAGACTATCTTGTAACTCAACATTTATTTACAGATTAATACAGCAGTGTTTTTTACAGGTTCAGATCGTGTTATTGCAGAGAATTCCTTCAAGTTTCAGTATTTTAGAATTTTCCTTCAAGTTTCAAGCATCTTTGTCATGTGGGATTGATCGAAGTAATTATTGTGTTGCAGTTTTTTGAAACCTTTAAATATTTCTGTCTCCTTAGTGAATTTGTATGCATCCAGGTTTAAATCCACTGGTTAAACATTGTGTTGATCGATAATCAAATAGTCTAGTTGTGGAAATCATATTTCCCTTCCGTGATTGTTTCTTTAATAGCCTTTGTTTAAAATATTCAAGTGTTTAAACTTCCAGATCTAGTTGTGTGAATGAAAATAGTGAGTAATTGTTCTGTGAGTTAAGTCTGCAAGTTGGATTCTTCGGTGCATCACCATAAATTAACAGTTTCATAGTTTAGAATTCAGACTTAGTCTTTCTACCTCTTTCCCAGCCAAGTCAATTAGATTTTAGGGGATTTTTATCAGGGAACCAGCCCTCTCTGGAGATTGATTCTCAGTTTTAGGCAACCCACAGGCCTGAGAATCATTCCATGTTTCAACAGATTGTTGAATTTAACTATTCAATCGTTGGGGTGCAATCTGAATTGACAACATGACCCTTCTCATTGATCCCATCTTTTAGATCACTAGGAAAATCCACCATGCCACCAACAGCTTCTTTCACACCAGATGAATCTCCAATCCACTGCCTAGCTTTCTCATTAAAAAATTGAATCCCCTCAACTTCATTATAGATAGAATTATTACTAACATTGATCTGCTTTTCCAGATTCTGGTAAGCTCTATCCATTTTGTTTTCCAAGACTAATATTCTAAATTCAAAGTCTCTTTTCAGCTTCAACATTTCATTAGTCAATCTTCAAAGCGTCAACCAATTGGTTCACTTGATCCTAGACGGAAGACTCATTGAGAATAGAGGAAATCTCAACATTGTTGACTAGAGAGCGAACCTTAACATTAGTTAGGTTTAGTTCATTAAACGTCCACTTAAAAAGTCTAAAAAAATTAAGGAACTATCTCTAGCCATTCCTAACACATTGGGTAGATCCTCCCAATTACAGTTAAAATTATCCCTATTATCCTTCTCATTTTGCACCACACCATTCCCTTTATTACCATCATCAGGAACCTTTATTCTATACACAAACCTCTTAATCTCAGCAACCACATTAACACCCTACTCCTACACCACCTCATTCTCATGAATAGCAACAACCCACTAGGTCTCAATATTGGGAGTTTCATCAAGATCATCACTAATAGTTTCCTCAATGGGTTAAGCAAACTTTTCCCTTTACCTTCTTTTGAGTACTCCCTTCCTTCAAGCACATCTTATTTTTCCTACCTAATGCAAGGGACTCCACTTCCTCATTCACGTCAATATTCTCCTCCACCTTCTTCTTACCAAAGGAAAGATCATTACCCTTCAATTTTAGTTTCTTAATAGTAGGGGTTAGGAGCTTTCCTAATTTAATCTTCTAGGTGTAACTAAATCTTTAGAACCATCCACCTCCTCACTACTAGTGATATAATCTTTAGACTTAGAGGGCTTAGAAGATTTAGCCTTTTTTTTACGCTTACCCTCAAAAGACTCAAGAGGCTCTGAAAGAACCTTCGTAAAGGCATCTGACCCAACAACAAACTCCTTAGAGCTAGAAGCCATTTCGGACCCAGTATCATACTCAAAATCAAACTTCTTATGGCAACCTTTAGAAATATTCTTGGGATCATCAAGGATTGAGTAGGACTTAGCATATTCCACAATTAGGAGAATTAATCCCTCATGTAGGATAGGGTTCTTAGGGTTCCTTTTATGGTTTTTTATACCATTTTCAAGGGAGGAAAGAAAATAAAAGGGGAAAGAAACCCTTTTCTTATGCCTAAAGTGATTTAACAGAACAAAATGGTAGCCAACAAGAATAGAGAAGTGACCTTCAAGAGTAATATACCTCATGAATTTAGCAGCCACATCACCCTAGATAGCCTTGATAAAGCTACAAGCAAAGCCTCCACATTTCGCCTTCTCCAATTAACTCCTTTCATCATCCTTAAAGAAGATAGCCATTGTAGCACTAGACTCTTTCTTGTCCCTATAATATTTCCTCCCCTTAGTAGCCAAACCCGTGATATTTCCAATTAATTCTTTAGTAATATTGAATTCCATCCCTAACACCCTCAAGACTTTGCTTTGCCATCCCTTGATGAAAGCCTGTGATGCCTTAGGGTCAAATCCATGAAGTCTTTCAATATAGGGAGTAACACCCCCAACCTGCAGCAACCCCCAAACCTTCTTGTTGCTCTTGGAAGAGTCACAAGAAATCAGTTGAACATGATTTCTCTCACCTCCCATGACGACTACAGAGACAAACCACAACAACTTCAAGTATTTGCAAAGCATACAAAATAGAAGAATCCTCAAGAAAGAGAAGGATTTACAAACACCCACAATCTATGTGGGAGAATCAAAGTGACAAGAGGAAATAATTATTCTTGAATGTAGATCTTTAAGGACCTTTTCCACATCATTAAAATGTAAGGAGAAGCCACTTAAGAAATCAGACTTGGATTTGAAATACAACACGAGAATCAACATGTGATTTAAAAAAATCATGAAGGGAACCCCCTCCTCAAATGGCTTGAATATCATGATTTACAATTGATTGACGTCGATGGTGAGGGGGTCATTTCCTTTCCAAACTTTCTACTCATGAACCCCATAATTAGCAAATTTATCTGCAAGGTAATTTCCCTCCCTATAAATATGGGATATGAAACTTTGATAAAAAGGAATTCAAAACAACTAAAGCATCAAGAATAATAGGCTCAATAGACCAAGAAGGAGGGGTAGACTTTATAAAGTTATTGATAACATTTAAGGAATCACCCTTTATCCAAAGCTTGTTGAAGACTTTAGACTTAGCCATCTTCATACCATGGTAGGCAGCTGAAGCTTTTGCAAAGTGGTTTATCTAGGTTCCAAAGGGATCACCACCATGGAAATAAACCTACCATTAGAATCACACAACACTCTCCCACAACTAGCAGGTCCCAAATTACCTTTTGTAGCTCCATCAAAATTGACTTTCACCCAACCAACAAGAGGAGCTTTCGAAAAAAAAAAATTCCTAGAATCCTTTCCCTTCTTCAAAGGAATAGAAATATCATAAGGGAAGTTCCAATTCAAGGATACAAGAGCATCACACTAAGCAACAATATTAGGGCCAATCTAAAAGGACACATCAAAGAGAAAATTCTCTTTGATGGTAGCACAAATCTTATAAGTAAGCCTGATAGGGGGAAATTAAACATCCCTAAAAATTCTATTATTTCTTTCCAACCAAATTCCCCATGCCAAATGAGGAAGAGTAAGAGACCAGAGGAAGTCTAGAGAAATATTAGAGGATGGGCCCGGTCATTGAGACCACAAATCCCCAATAGAAGACTGGAAGACCCAACTCAAGTTCCAGAGAGAGCACATGGGATCAAACATCCCCCACAAACCTACAACCAATGAAAAGATGGTACGCATCCTCTGCAACCTCTTCAAAAAGAAAAGATATGTTAGGCATCATAAAACCCCTTTTCACAAGATTATCAATAGTAAGAACTTTGTTTTTGAAAAATAACCAAAAGAATAAATTCACATTAGGAATCAACTTAGTGACCCAAAGATAAGACCAAAATAGAACAAGACAAATAAAGGCCAGCAAAACAAAAAAAATCCATTTGAAGAAAGTTGCCACACCACCTTATCAGCTGGGAAAAAGGAAAGAATATGAACATAAGATAAGGATTTAAAGAGAACCTCCAAACCAGGGTTAATCACGTAAAGCCTTTTCCAAGAGCCATCAACAATGTAATCAGCAACAAATCTGCCAAAATGAAAAATACAAAGGTCCATAAAAGGAAGAGCCTATGTCTCATCTTTGGGGGGGGCATTACCAATCCACCAATCCTCCCAAAAAAATATCCTCCTACCATTCCCCAATTTCCACTGCAACCCATTAGAGATAATACTTTTGTATTTAACCATAAAATTCCAAAGGGCAGAACCAGAAGAGGGTGAAAAACCACTAGCAAGAAGATCCCTAATACAATCCACCCCTCGAAGATATTTATTAGAGAGAATGTGGGCCCATTCACTATTGCTAGAGATAAGGTTCCAAAGTTGCTTAACAAGTAAAGCAAGATTGAATCTTTGATTTTATGAATACCCAAGCCACCAACCTTCTTAGGCCTACAAACATCATCCTAAGACACCAGATGCAATATTTTCTTCTCTTCAACTAGACCAAAGGATTTTTTTCTAAATAATTTCAATCTTCTCAACAAAATTTTGAGGCATTTGGAAGAGACTCAAGGCATAAATCGAAAGGTTTTGGAAAGTAGACTTAATCAACTGAACTTTCCTAGCTTGGATCAACAAAGCACCTTTCCAACTAGACAATTTAGAATTAAACTTATCCACCAAACCATGCCAAAAAGAATTAGGAACATAATTAAAACACAACGAAAGGCCTAAATAGGATGATGAAAATTCCCTAATCTGACACTACAAAAGTCATGCAATTCTATGCTGCCTATGCTTAGAAGTATTGAGAAAAAAGCATAGTACTCTTGGGAAAACTGATCTACCCATAATCCGCTTCATATTTTAGCAAAATAAGTCAAATAGCTTTAGCCTTTTTGATGGAAGACTCACCAAGAATGAGGGTGTCATCCACAAACTATTGGTGGGAGTAGATATGATTACGAGAGGAAGGAGAAATACTCATTAATAAACCAACATTAATAGACCTCTGAATTAATCTCCTAAGAGATTCAACCATAATAATAAAGAGAAAGGGAGAGATGGGGTCTCCTTGTCTCAAAACCCTCGAGCAAAAAAAGAAAGGAGAGGGGGAACCATTGACTAAAACAAAGAATTTTGGAGTAGAAATTAACTACCTAACCAACAACACTGACTTCTCCCCGAAGCCTAGAGCTTTCATAATCTTAAGGAGAAACCCCCAGTCAACTCTATCATAGGCTTTGCGAAGGTCCAACTCCAAAAGAAAACCCACCTATTTATCAACCATCAAGGAATGGATATTCTCATGGACAGTATGAATTAAATCAAGGATTTGCCTACCAGGCACAAAACCATTTTGCTGAACTAAAATAATTTTAGGAAGAACCTTTTGTAATCTCACTACCAACACTTTAGAAAAGATCTTATAGATGGAATTGCACAAGCTTATAGGATGAAACTCACCAAAGGAGGAAGCCCCCGAGTTTTTCAAAACTGAACAATAAAAGAAGAGTTTAATTCTTTCAAAAGATTATTACTGCCAAAGAACTCTTTTGTAGCATCCATGACATCCTTAGCCACAATATCCCAAAAGGATTGGAAGAAGTACGTATGGAATCCATCAAGACTAGGCACCTTATTTCCTTCAAATGAGAAAATCATACTCTTAATCTTAAAATCTAAGGGAATATGAACCAACTCCCTATTGAGGTCATCAAAGATGATGTAGGGAATATCACTTAAAAGATCATGTTGACAAGCAAGGTCCAAAACATTATCTAGATATAATAAATTAGAGAAAAAGGAAGTAGAAAACTACACAATATCCTCATCATTATCTAGCACCTGATTGTTGAACTTGATAAAATTAATAAGTTTGGAGGTTTGGTGCTTCAACGTAGAAAGATGGAAAATTTTGGTATTTTTGTCCCCACTTTTCAACCACATGATTCTTGACCTTTGTTTCTAGAATTCCTCCTCCTTGTCCACAATGTTATGCAACTTGGAAAAAAGAACATTCTCACACTGAATAAGATTAGAATCGTATTCAAACAATTGAATAGATTGCCAAACAGTAAAAAGCTCCTCCTTAATAGCAACTTTATCATAAAAAAATTGACCAAAAGATGACCTATTCCACTTTCAAACATTACATTTGACATTAGCCAACTTCTTAGAAACCTTGTACATTACAGAACCATCAACCTGAATATTCCACCACGATTGAATCTTATCCTTAAGCTCAGGATGACAGATCCACATTTTCTAAAATATGAAAGGAAAATGTTTCCTTCTCCCCAACAAATCGATTGAAAGGGAGAGAGAGAAAAGTGATCAGACCCCAACCTGGTTAGGTCCAAGAGAGAATAGGAATAAGAAAGAAACCAATTAGGCAAGAGAAGAGCCCAATCAAGCTTAACCTAAATCAAGGCCTCACCAACTCTTTAGTTTTTCCAAGTATAAGAGGCACCTTGAAGATCCAAATCTAATAGGGAATTATCATTGATAAGGTTCATAAGATCAAACCTGCTATCATCCACAATCTAGGACCCCCCATTTTTCTCTGAATCATGTAAGGGGGTATTGAAATCCCCATAACCAACCAGTTATTGAAAGGGTGTTAAGATTTAAAAGAGCTTAGATTTTTCAAAAATTTCTTCTTGACACTCTTACTATTAGGAGCATAAATATTAGAAAGGGTCTAGGAGAACTTATCCCAAACATTGATGAAGGAAGTAGCCACATGATTAAAATATTCAAAAAGAGACAATCCATGAATCATCTTAGGATTCCAAAAGTGACAATACCGCCAGACACTCCAACAACCTCTGAGTAGTGCAATCCCAAAAAGGGTCTAGGAGAACTTATCCCAAACATTGATGAAGGAAGTAGCCACATGATTACAATCTTCCAAAAGAGACAATCCATGAATCATCTTAGGATTCCAAAAGTGACAATACCGCCAGACACCCCAACAACCTCTGAGCAGTGCATCCCACAATCTTTAAAGAGCCTATTCTTGATTTTACTCAACTTATCCATCCCCATTTTAGTTTCCTAAATCAAAATAATATCAGGTTTATGATCCCTTATTAGATTAGAAAGGATATCATGTTTGTGAGGGTGATTTAACCCTCTCAAGTTCCAAGAGATAATCTTCATGAGAAATTAAGAGGGGTGCTCTTAGAGAAAATCTTTGGTAAAGTCCTTTGAGTACCATTAGCTATATCCATTATGCTCTCCTTATGTAAAGTAACCTAGAATGGAGGGAAACCCTTACCTCTCAGCTCAAAACCACAGTCAAATCTTTTTCTATTTCTTATAGAGTCTCATGAGGGGAGAATTTTTCTTTCTATTTCTACCTTTCACCATAATGAAAGGAGGATCAACAACATCACCACCATCTTCCTGAGAAGGTTTTCTAATCACACAACCTTCTGATCCTTCAATCACTAAAATAGAATCATTGGATGCAAGGGGCAACCTCAAACCCCTAATTTCCTAGGACACTAAGGGTGAAGAAGCCTTACCTTCCACATCTGGGTTCATGACTTCCAACTCCCTCGAAGGAGAGGGCACGTCAACAACCACCAAACCATTCCTCATCTCCCTTAGGGACTAGGAGAACCAAATCATTTGAGATATTTTAAACTTGAGCAGGCTCAAGAACCATGCTATGCTCATTTTCAACTTGACTTGAAGGAACCACACTCTTCTTTTCCAAGGAGATATCCACATATGCATTTTCCTTAATATTAAACTCGACATTTTCTGTTGGAACCTTGCAAGGACCCTCAAAAACTTGACCCCACTCCTTTTCCCTCTATTGCTTAACCAAGGGCTTCTAAACCTTCAATGGACATTTTTTGGCCCAATGTCTCACTTTTTTACAGTGAAAATAGGAAAATGGAATGGATTCATATTCCACCATTTTCACCCAGACACCAAGTTTAGAGTTAATCTTCACAACTGAAGGAAGATTCGCTAATTTTTCAACATTCACACAAAAACAAGCATATACCAAGCGCTTTTTGGAAGTGGTCATTTGATCAATAGACAATAAATTTCCAAAGGTGTTAGTTGTCCCTTTAAAAACTTATTCGCCCCAAAATTCAAGTGGGAGGCTTGGAAGCCTCTCCCAAACAGGGGCTACAGAAAAAGAACAACAACTCGGATTAAACCTAGGCTCCCACCTTTTCAGCATTAGAGAAGACTTTCCAGTAAACCAAGGACCACCCATTAGGGAAAAAATAAGATAATCTTCATAGTTAAAAGAGAAGGAGAAGATTCCTTTCGACATAGCTGCAACATCCACCTGACCCTTAGGAAACCAACGGTTCAGGGAGAACTTATGGAACAGTTCACTATGAGGATGAGGTCCCAAAAATTTACCCAACAACATCATATTCATGTTTGAGACACTCTTCTCAACAATACAATCAAAGACAAAGATAGAAAACTCACTAGTCGATGAAATAGAAAGAAAAGCCACAAGGGGCGGAGAAATTTTACCTTTGGGATTCGCACCAAAGAGGTTTGACCACTTGAGAGCAACTTCTGAGGATAGGCTATACCATGTCTTGTCACTAAAAGGCACAAAACAAGAAGATTTGAGACCCACAATCATATCTGATCTAGACTGACCACATCCAAACCTTCTAGCAATGGGAATCTCTAGCTCGAATGAGGACAAGGAAAAATACAAAGGACAAGGAACCTTGGGGGCCCCTTTCCCATCCAGGTACTCATTCTCCAAAAATGGGGACCCACACCACTTACCATTAGCCAAAGAAAAATTTGACATCACCTTACCATCAACAAACTATCTTCCATTAATGTTAATTGTAACACCAAGACTTCCTGCCTTCACCAAATTCGAAAAACCCCACCACCCTCACCACCACCCGAAGAGAGCTCCATCCTCCATTATGCATGTTACTGAAGTGAGGTTGAATCTATTTTTTATTTATTTGAGATTGGAGCACTGAATATGTATTTCTCCTTTGAGATGTATATGTGTAAATCTTGTAAAATTGATTGATGTGGGTTATATTTGGTAGACCATATTATTCGTCATAATTATTACATTGGTATGCTTATTGCAACAAGAGATGGTTATTGGGAGTACCTAATATAGTTTTTCATTTGAATCTATAGCAGTAGTTCATGGTGCATGAGAAGCTCTTTTCACTTTCAATAGAGTGTTGACAATAATATTGGTCATGATGCTATGCATAACTTAGTATTACTTTCAATGGGATCTTTATGCAGTTACATAATATATTTTATCTTCTTTGTTTCAATATTTTTGTTCTAATTGTTGTTGTAATGTGTAGTGAGCCATGGATAATCTTTAATTAAAATATGGATGGTCTTTTACAATATTTGTTCATGCCATAAGGAGCTCTTGGATTTTGCACTTTAATTGCAATGAGAGTTTAATGACATATTTGGTTCTATTGACAAAGGATGTGTGGTGATTATATCTTCTTAGTTTGGAGATCATGGTTTGACTTTACCTTTTGGGAGATCATATTGTTGAGTTCTTTGATTGTGTTGGGGTTGTGGATGATCTTTAGTTAGGAGATGGTTATAATGATGCCTGGAGAGCTTGATTACATGGTTCATTGGGAGATTTATTAGTGATATGGATTCATCATTTGATGATGGATGGTTATTTTCATGTGATCTCCTAGGAGGAGATGTTAGATCATGATGTCAATATGTTTATAATTCTATAGATGGAACTTTGACAATGGTCTTGTTTGTTCTCTTTGGTTTTGAGTATTAATCATTTTTTTAGAGCTTCATGATTTAACAGGGTTGCATTTGAATTTGGCATGGCTTGATTTGTGGATGTTCATGGAGAGTGGAGAAAATTATGTGAGGCTAAGATATCTCTTATTTTATGGAATCGTATGTTGAGATGAATACTCCTTAATGAGGATTTTAGCATAAAGATCGAGGAACCTACACCTGGTTATGGATATGAATCCATTATGGACTTGAAGAGAAGATTTCCCTTTACAATAAGCTTTTATTTCTTGGTGTTGTATACACAAGATAATCTTGTATCCCACTCTTGGTCTACTCAACAGGCGAATGATCTAAGAGGTATTGCCTGCCTAAATATCAAATACATTTTGTATTTTGTATCTTATCTTCTCATATTAGTTAGTCTTGAATATAGAAGTTCTGAGGACTTGTTAAGAAGAAGATGCATGATTATACAAATTTGTGTTGTTTCCTTATTTTGGTCGTGAGTTATAGATTTAGTTATAAGAACTTATTTGGAGAGGTATAGGAAATGGTTTATGGCTTTGGGAATATTCCCTTTGTTTGTGGGAATGTTTGATTTGTTTGATCTACCATTGGTATGAGAGGTTTACATCTATTTATGTCATGTTCTCATTTAATTTGAATGTTAGATGTTGATATCCCTTTAGTATGGGAGTGGTGAAGGAGATCTTACTTTACACATATTGGTACATGTTAGTGTGGAACAAAGATAAGGTTTGATTTGTAGGTCTCTCTTTGGTCATGATATTATTCCTAGATGTTTGTATTCACGTGATATTGGATTTGAGGTTTGTGTGGAGCTATGGTGATGACTATGTTTATGGCCATGTGTTGTTACTTTTACTTCATTTTTTTGTGACAACATGGAGGTTCCTTGATATCTTTCTTCTATTGAGTGTGAAGAACTTAGGAGAGTTATAGATACTAATGGTGAAAGAGGTATTACAATATAATTATTTGTAGGATTTACATATCATTGTATGTTTCCTCAACACTATGTAATAGAGGAATTAGCCACATCCTCTATGTGAAATACTATAGGTAGACTTGGTATGCCTTGATCTATTTCTAAATTTGACATTACTCATGCAATGAGAGTTTTTGGATATATATCAGGTTACTTTCTTTGATATCTTAGTAAATTTTTATTACCAATTTGATGATGAGTTTTCTATTTCATTAGATTAGGATCTATGAGTTATGCAGTTGTGTGGGTTGATCACCCATTTGATTGTAGTGAGATCATTTGGATCTAGATTGTCTATATCCATGAGATTGTTTTAGTGCTGATAAAAAATTTGTTATTTGGCCTTATCTATGGTCATTTATGCATTGGTATGTTGCATTTGAGATAGGAGGATGGATATACATAGATTTGATCATAAATTTTGGGTTGGCTTGTTGATGACATGAAGTTTTATCTATGATTTGTATACCATGGTTTGTAGTATGGTTAACTTGGAAGAGTTTAAAATTTCTATGGTTTTTATTCCAACTAGTATGAGTAAGGAAGCTACTCATAGCCTTTTTTATCATTTGAATTTGATGATTTTTTCATGTAAATATTGGTGGAGTTATCAATGACAATTGACATGTTTCATATTAGCATGTTCCTTTTTCTTTCATGGGTGGAATGTTGGAGGATGTGAAGGATTTTTTTATTTGATGATGGTTATCATGGTTTCTTTTATAGGTATCTTGCTGGAGCATGAGATCATGGTGAAGATTTAGGGGGTACATGATTGACTTAGGGATATTTTTTCCCTTGTTTGTGATTCCAATGGATGTATTTATAATGTATGATGTCAAGTGGGAGAATGTTAGGATTAAGGTTCCATCTACCTTGTAAATCCTATGCCATATTGTATGGTTCCAACATCCTTAGAGAGTATCTCTAGGCACTTAGGGTATATTGGGAAATATTTTGTAACATTTATTCTCACCATTGTTTGTATTACATTCATATGGGGTGATGGGTTTCACTAGTAGCCATAAAGGTGATTTGTGGACATAAATATTTAATATTATTTTCAATACATATGAAGCCTAGATGAGATGATAAAAGATAAGGATGTAGAAAAATGAGTGATTGTTGGTATTCTCCAAAAGGGATTCTTGGAAAGAGACAATAAGAGTCTCTTGGTATTTCATCATTTATTACTTTTAATGTAATGTTTAATTTCCATGTTTGGACACCCAAGTTGGAGGGAAAGTATTGGAGCCAAAATTGGTGTCCTTTTGTATTCTAAAGAGACAATCCAAGGGTTGGATATTTTTGGATTGAAGAGATATCTTTGGGCGTCATGTTCAGGGCTTAAGATCTCTTCACAAGTCTATAAAATCAACTCCTTGAATATAGAAATCAAGAGGAATAGTTGAATGCATAGTTACATTGTAGGAACAAGGATAGGTTGAGGCATAAAGAGGTTCTTCATAAGTACACAAGTGTTACCATTGTGGAGGAAAAGAGAAGAATCATAAGGTTGTAATCTCTTTTATTTGAAGATAATGCATACATGTCCTCTCTTCTTGGTGGATTTTTTTCTTGGAAGGGTTTCTCCATGCAAATCTTATGTTATGTGATTCTCTTATCTTGTTGACTTGTGTCTCATTGATTCTATCTTATGGTGGTGTTATTATTTATTTATTATAATAATTTCACATAAGATTATGTTATTAATCATGATATGTTGGTTGATTTTTAGTATAATTAAGAAGATATCTATCTAATCATGGAATTCCATATTGAGGAAACTTAATTTCATATTTATAAATAAGTTTCATATTTTCATGTTGTAGTAGTCCAAGCCTTGTTTATCATACATTGAATTCTTATTTGGATAGATATTTAATTTCCCAATAATTGGTATCAGAACCTGTATATTTCTCATCATCTACGCTAAAAAAAAGGTGCTTAATTGATTTCCAAATAAGGGTTTATATAAAGTGATAGATGATCCTCCTTGAATGGACACATTCAAAATTTTAAATCCATTGCATAATAAAAATTTATCCATAATGCAAACTCACATCTTCCAATTTGAATGATGATTATGGGTGGGAAAGATCCCACCTTTGAAATTTATGGCACTAAAATAGACCATTAAATAATATGATGATGCATGTTAGGGAGTTAGAAAGAGAGTAGAACCAAGGGAAAAAATAGATTTTGGGGTTGGAAATAGCATAAGACTCGTACTATAGGTTTGGGTGTTGAGGGTTGAGCAATGAGCATTCCAATAAGGACAAGTCTAAAAGTATAAAAAATATAGAGGAAAGAGTAAAGGAAGGATGGAAGGCATGATAGGATGAAGAAGTCTAAAACTCTGACAAATATAAAGGAAAAATAAATTTGGAGGGAAAGACATACTCAAAAGAGGAACTATAGCAACTAACACAAACTTAGAAGAATAGACCTAAAAAAGATGCATTGGGAAATAAGAGACAAAACACATCAAAACATGACTAGGGTGGACATATAAAATCAAGGTAAGACCTAATTTAATTGAAAACGAGACATTACAAGTCTACCCCACTCAAAATTATTTATCCTCAAGAAATTATAAATTTGAATGCTCCAATATCTAAGGGCCTTCCCATATTGCATCTTCTACACAAATATCTATTCATCAAACCAAATATTCCTTGTTGCTTCATTCTTTAACTTCCTCTCCCTCACATTTATGACTACTTTAGGAATAAAAATAAATTTACCTTCTTCATTTAATGGTGATAAATCATTTGAAGATACAATATGCTTTTCAAGGGTTCCCTTGAGACAAGACATATGGAATACATTATGAATCTTACTTCCCTTTGACAGCTCCAACTCATAGGCTCCCAAAACCTTATTGTCTAATAGAACATAGTCAACAAAAATTCAAGATTCATACCGATATAAAGCCATGAATAATGTCATCTTAATTGAAATGTGATAAGTGGTGTTATAACAGTGCTCCCCAAGATGAAGCCATTTGACTTCAAATTGTCTTGGATTTGTTTGATCAAATCACTCACTCCTAAAACCTTATTGTTTGATAGAACAAGGTCAATAAAACTTCAAGATTTATACCCATACAAAGCCATAAATAATGTCGTCTTAATTGAAATGTGATAAGTGGTGTTATAATAGTGCTCCCTAAGATGAATCCATTTGATCCATATCTTCTATGGATCAACAACATAATTTCTCAAATAACCTTTCATCCATTTATTTACAATCTCAATTTGGCCATCTATTTTTGGGTGATAGCTAGTGTTGGGTGTGATTTTGGTTCCTATCGAAAAAAATATTTCTTACCAAAACAAACTCAAGAAATGGTTATTTATAGTACTCAAGATACTCTTGGGTTGTCCATGGAGATTTGATACTTCCTTAAAGAATAGATCAGCAACTTGTGGTACCTTAAATTCTAAAGGAATAATAAAGAAATGCACATCCTTTGTGGGTCTATCTACAGCAATATATATGCAATCCTTACCTTGGACTTTAGGAGGTTCAATGAGGAAATCCATTGAAACACTTTCCCACTTTTGCTCTCGGATAGGTAAGGGTTGCAACAAACCCATTGGGAATGCATGTTCCATTATTTTTTTTGACAAACAATGGGTAATAGTACAAATCTTTTGTCACACTTTTATAAAAGAAATAACCAACAAAAATGTAAATTTTTAACTTTGACCACCTAAAAGTGATATTTATGTTTTGAATTTTAAAATGGTGTAAACTAATGAAATGCAAAAATCTTAGTGTAGTTTATATTTATAATTTTTTATTTTTTTTAAAAATTAGTTGTGGATATTATATTTATAAATTTAAAAGAATAATTTCAATTACTATTTTTTTAAGTGAGGTAGATGGGATGTTACAAAAAAAAAGAAACTTTTTGTTCTATTTTTTTTTCTAAGTATAGATTACATTGAAAATCTAGTGCATAGAAATAAAAATAATAATTTTTGATGAATATATTTTATTTAATTTTTTAAGTTAACTTAATCAAAACTTTATATTTTTTATGGGACATCAATTTTTGTCTAAATTTTATTTTATTTTTACAAAAATATACCCTCTTGGAGATTATTCTCTCCTCTAGTGTATCGTATATTTTTTAAAAAATGTACTATATTTTTCGTATTACTTTTTAAATTTTTAATCAACGTCATGATTGATTATAAAGACCTACTTACAATATTTGGAAAAAAAATCACAATAAACTAACCAAAATATCAATATATATATATATATATATATATATATGGATTCTAAACTTCAAGCTCTATAAAAAGGTCTCTTCATTTTTTCATGAAATTACCCCTAACTAGAAAAATATAAGATTTGAAGTTGGATATTTTCTTAATTTTCCCCTAAAGAGGGGTTAAACTACCACATAGGAAGCCACAGACAATTTTGAGCAAAAGAGTTTTGACCAAAGCCCTCTGAACTGATTTTTTTTTTACTCAAAACCTTACATATAAATCAAACCCCATTTCAAATTTTTAAGTAGAAATAATTTTTAATGGTTTCAAGTGAAACAATTTCACCTAAAATTGCATGTGCCATGTAGGTGCTATGAGGCTTCAAGCATAACTTTTTTGCCTAAAATGGTTTAGGGAAAAACTATTTCACTTGAAGCAATTTTTCTTGCCTAAAGTGTGACATGATTATGTTCTTTTACCCCAATACATTCTTTAATATGAACAAGGACATCATTTTTTAGTCCCTTCCATGTGAATATTTCCCTAATCTACTTATAGGTCTTGAAATACCTAACGTGACCTACCAAAGTAGTATCATGAACCACTCTCAAAATATTTCCTTTTATTATTAATTTTGGTACCAAGTATATTCTTCCCTAGTATAGAATGGGCTCATTACACACTACATACCTATCATCCAACAACTTCCTTTCCAACACATCAATTACAAACTTATTCTTAGCATATTTTGCTACGATTTCTACCCTTCAATTAGTAGAGATGTGAGAAATTTTACACAAAGTCTATCTTTTGGATAAAACATCATAATCATTTTTTCCCTTTAACATATTCAATATCAAAGTCATAATCTTGAAGTTTTCTTACCCAATTTTTTTTTTCACTTGTTTAGATCCTTCTAACTAAGAAAATCCCTCAAACTATTACAATCGGTCTTAACCACAAATCAACCTCCCACTAAGTATTACCTAAATTTGGTTAATGCACACACATTAGGCAACATTTCCTTGTCATATATGGAGAATCACCTTTCCATCTCCATGATTTTTTACTCTTGAATGCAATGGTGTGCTTCTTCTGCATAAACATTGTTAGGATATGGTGTTATACACCTTTGCATAAATTGATATATTTTAATGTTGTAATTAAATAATTATTTCATTGTGGTGCACTTAGGAGGCATGTTTAGCCACATTAGATAATTATTTGGGACCACTTGTAATGTTGTATTATAACATTGTTTTATTATTTTATGTGTGAGAGACATAAGATAATACTTTAATATTGGGGAAATCATTTAATAAAAGTGAAAAATTAGTACCCAATATTAAATGAGGGGTCAATGGTTTTATGCTCACATGGTTTTGTGGCACAAGGTTTTATCTTACCACTTGTTTCTATTTGTGTGAGCTTGTATCTATAAAAGAAAACATATGTGTAGTGGTTAAGGTTGGTTAGGTAAGTGGGTTGTCATTATTGAGTCTTTTTGTAGGAGTTAATATGTGAAGCATGACATGGGATGTGTGGATTCATGCTTGGAAACATGGAGGATGCATTGGAAAGGATTGATGCTTTAGAATTATTTATGGTAACTCTATAAGTACATGTTTTATTTTATTATTGAATAATAGATAGATTATGGAAGTTTTTAGAGGTTGGATTTTTCTCTCTTGAGGGTTTTCCTAGGGCATATCTTGTGTTATCTTGTGGCTTGTCTATTTTGATATATGTATTATGGTTATTTTGTAAGTTTTTGTGCATTATTTTTCTCATGGGGTTATATAGAAAATGTATTAAATGAACTAGGTGTGTGTATGAAATATTGGATCAAATTTAAATAAAAATCAAACACATATTAATAAAACATTAAATCAAAAAGTTGAAAAGGAAACAAAATATACAAAACCGTAACAGCAACTTCCCGAAACTGTCTTATCTTTCTCTAACTTCAGCGTTTTGTTGGTTTCCAGATAGCTCTCAGATCAGCGGACGAGGCTCAACAAACGAATAGCATGAAGAACGAGATAAAAATGAAAATGCATAATATGCTAAATGCAAAGCTATGCTAAAATCTAAATATTGCTGTGATATTGAAACTGGTATGAATGCAATGTTGATTGTGTGTATGCATAGTGTATGCGTGTGTGAGTATACAAAGTGTAACCAAAGCTTGGATTTGTGCCAGAATTTATAGAGTTTTTGAACAAATTTGATTGGCTGAATCGATCGACGGTCTGGATTAAGCTTGTTTCAAACGGACGGCGAGAGATCTTCGAAAGTGGAAGAGAAGGATGGAAGGTTTCCATTTTCTTTCAATTTCGTCATTGAGTTTCGAAGGGAAACTTCCATTTCGAAGGATGAGATGCAATTTTGGAAGGGTGAGTTAGCATGAGTTAGAAATTAAATAAATTAAATTTATTTAATTTGGGAAGTGGAGATGAAAATGGCAACCTACATAATTAAATAACTCATATTTAATTATGTTTAAAAATGAAATTAGGGTGAGGAAATATTAAATAAAATATTTAATATTTCAAATTCGAATATGGGATGGAGAATATTCCATTATTCAAATATTTAAAAAAAATATTTAAACTTTAGAATAGAATGATAATTAAATATAAATAAATTATAAAAATTTATTTAATTTAATCAAGCAGAGGGTAGAAATGTTAGTAATTAAATAAAATTATTTATTTAATTTAAGGTAGAAGAATTTAGAAGATGAACGATATAAATAAATAATTAAATTTATTTATATGTAGATGACATTAGAGGAATTAATTAAATAATTTATATTTAATTAATTAACAAGCTTAATCCTGACCATTTTTAGACGTATACATTTTTTCCCTCTTTGAAGTGATGTGTAAAACACATTGCTTCAAAGAAAAATAATATTTTTCCCCTGGTGTGCTTTCGATATTTCTACTGATGATGCCCCCCTCGGGAGGTAAATTACGAATGAAAGAGAGAGATTTAACTCACGATAAATGATGAAAAAGAATGTCCATTTTGAAAATAAAGTCAAATTTTAGCCTTGTTTGACCTTTAAAAGGTAAAAAGGTTGAAAAAGACAAGTCATTTGCACTTTTGACTTTGGTGAAAACTGTAGCTGTGAGAGAGACATCGCGACATGGAGATTCTGTATCATCGCCATCGATTCGAGAGATCGCGCAGATATCAGAGGCCAGCAACGTATGGACCACCGGTGAGTCAATCTATCCTCTTATGCTTTCAAATTTTTCTATTTGGATCAAAATTTTCATGTTTTTCCGCGGATTTAGATTTTAAAATTATGTTTGTGCGCATATAGAAAAGTTTAGGCACTTTAAAAAAAAATAGGTGCGCTTAGGGTAGAAACAAATGCGCATAGAGTAGAAGTTTGACATTGCTAGGATAAAACCAGTTTAGCGCATATCGTAAAAACTAGTGCGCATATAGGATAGGATTGAAAATTTTAGGGGTAGAGCGCTTTTAGGCTAAACAGGCGCGCATAGAGCAAAAACGCGCATCCAGCGAAAACAATGGCGCATAGGATGAATGAAGTGGCGCATAGGGGAAAACGCGCATCGGGGGTCCATTTAAGCGCATAGGGTGAAAACAACGGCGCATATAGGAAAACATGCATCCCGTAAAAAGAACGATGCATCTGGTAAAATAGGCAGAATGAATGTTTTATGAAAATGATGATTTGTATTGCTTCCTTAGTCAATAGATAGGTAAATTGTTGTGTCATTATGCTGATATGGATAGAGATGATAGAAAAATTGAATGATTGATTGATAACTTTGCTTCCTAGGATAGAAAACAAAGAGTAAGTGATTGAACTAATAACTTTGATTCCTAGAGTAGAAAACAAAGAGTAAATGATTGATATGACTTCTGATAAATTTGCTTTCTGCGATAGAAAAAAATAGTAATTGATTATGGGACAGATTTGATATGATATCAAACTAGATAGATTTGATTTGATTTGATTGATAAGACCGATTGTGTGATATGGGTTGCTGATTTAATGCATTGATATGAGTCATTGATATGGGTCTGAGATAGTTCATTGATATAGGTCATTGATAGATATGGGTCTGATTGATGTTGTTTGAATGATTGATATGATTGGTATGATTGATATGAATCTGATGAAATATCCTTGTGATGAAAATAGGAGGTTTTCAAAAACCTCCAGATTAGAGAGCGACATTCAACAGGATGGGATAGGATCCCTGAGTTGACACCTGCTAACATAGCATTGATTGATACCTGTGGTCTGAGATCCTTGTTGGCGATGCCACCGATTAGGGTCAACAAAGGATTGTTGATGACGCTTGCAGAGCGATGGCATTCAGAGCACAACACCTTTCACATGCTGACCGATGAGGTGATAGTGACTCATGAGGACGTGTACAAGATATTAGGTATCCCCGTTGTTGGAGCCCTTGTGTATTACAATCACAAGGAGCTAGGGGCACAAATGCGTTGAGGAGAGTGTACGGAGACACACATATAGCCAGGTACTGGGTACCATGGGCTGATTTTCAAGGATATCAAGCCTTGCCAGTAGTTTTGGGTGCTTTCATTGGAGGTCTCCTTTGTCCGGATCGCCGGGCAAAGGGATTGTCAGTGGGTTGGGGTAGGATTATAGAGCAGATGATGCTACAGCCGTGGTGATATGCATGGGGGAGCTGCATGTTAGCTCATCTTTATCACGATTTGCACCAGGTGGTGTACAAAGGGTCCTCCAGTTTGTCATGTGGGGTGACATTATTATAGATCTAGGAATGGGAGCATTTTGCTGTGATGAGACCGGTGTGCCCCAGAGTTAGGCCACCAGGTAGGCCATATATCTATATGTATGTTGTGTTCCTTACCCAGCCCAAGCTGGGCAAGGTAGATTATTAGAGGCGTCTGCTGGATGACATGGACACAGTTGTATGGCGACCATATCTGGATTGCAATCCATGGGCTACAGATGATATAGAGATGTCGTATGTATGTATTCCACGATTCTTGATAGGGAGGACTCCCTTTATTTTGGAGAGATTTTTGGCATTGCGGGTGCAGAGGCAGTTTGGATTTACTCAGGGGATGCCGCAGGGGGTTGCACATTACGCCCGGAGCAGAGATGAGGCCGGATGGGGGTCGTGTATTTCATATCAGGCTGCCTATACAGAGTTCATTGCATTAGCACCTGAGGTATGGGCTGATAGACGAGACATTGTGGATGTCGGGATGTCTAATGAGTACGCTGCATATTTTCGCACGCATCCCTTTCCTCGGTTCACCAGTCTTGATAAGCCAGCACCGATTTTGATAGTACCACAGCCAAGTGCAGTGAGGCAGGAGGATGTGGCCGGTGGTGAGCAGGGAGCAGTTGGAGGAGAGGAGGTAGAGAGCGAAGACGAGGAGGATTCAGATGATGATGATGATGGTGGAGATGATGGTGGAGAGGGGGGACATGTGTTGGGGAGGTCGGGGCTGGATATCTTGAGGGGTGTTTAGATTATGTGACGGCCGAGGACAGGGATAGGATGACAGACAGTGATTCGGATGGCATACTCCTCACAGCAGGAACAAATTGCCACACTTCAGGCCCAGGTGCAGATGTTACAGGGGCAGCAGGGTCAGTTGCAAAGTCAGTTAGCACAGTCACAGGCTTTCATTGTATAGCTTTAGGCGTAGTTGGCACAGGCACAGGCACCTGCCCTAGGTCCACAGTCAGCCCAGGTGATCATAGAGAGGGATGCATTCAGACTGAGGGCTGTAGAGGCTGAGGGCATTGCACAGAGACTGATGGGCACTGTAGAGAGTGCGTCACTATGGGATGCCATTGTTGAGGGTATGGAGATGGCGAGGGAGGCTGAGTATTATAGGGTCAGATATGAGGAGCTATGTCCTCCAGAGCGCAGAGAGCCATACCCGCGATCCCATAGCAAGACGAGGAGCAAATCACAGACACATACCCAGAGCAGGGGAGTGACAGAGCCACGGAAGGATCCAGATGTAGGCACCAGTGGTAGACCACCTCCCTCTAGACCAGCACCATCAGGAGCATCTACCAGCTAGACTTTATGATATTATTTTTGGAGCATGTATATGCCATTTTTGATGTATTGGACATTTTAGTTTCATTGGACATTTGGACATTTGTATCATTTTTGATGAGCGATAATATGTAGCAGTGATGATTATTTTGATGTTGATCTGATGTGGATTTATGATGTGATGATGTGATATGCATTTATGTCTATGTGTTTATGCATTTGAATGAGTTTGATGACTACCATGATATGCAGGATTATTTGATTATGATGTTTTATTATGATGATGATTTGATGATGTGTACTAATGATGTCATGCAGGTGAATGATTTATGAGGTGTATATGGAATGTTTATTTTTTATTTAGATTTTTCAATGCAGATAAAAGATGAAAAATGAATGTTGTGTTCATGATATGCATTATGATATGATGTGATGTGAAATGATATGAGTAGATAAAATGTTATGACATGAGATGATAGGAATAATGGTATGAAAAAGTGATGTATGATAAAATGATATGTGATGAAATGTAATGATTTGTAATAAAATGACATGATAAATGGATTGGATGTGTAATGATAATGATAATGATATGATATGATGAAATGACGATACCGAGATGAAATAAATGATGATAATAATAGTAACATGAGATGATATAAATGATAATGAATGATAATGATAATGAAATGAATGATGATGCAAAAAAAATGATAATGATAATGGTAAAGAAAATGATGAAATGATAATGGTAACGTTAAATGATAATGCAATATTAAATGATGATGAAAATGAAATGTTAAATAATAATGATAATGAAATGTTAAATAATAATGATAATGAAATACTAAATGATGATGATAATGTAATATTAAATGATGATGAAAATGAAATGTTAAATGATAATGATATTAAAATGAAAATGTAATGAATGAAATGACTATAATGGTAATGCGATGATGAGATTATAATAATATGATAATGAAAGGATATGGATATGAAATGAAGATGATAAGAACAAAAAAATGAAATGCAAATGGAATGATAATGGATATGAAATGGTAAATGGAAATGAAATGACTATAATATAATGATAATGAATGAAAGGATAATGGAAAATGAATGATAAATGAATGAAATGAAATGACTATAATATTGTAATGCAATGATAAGATGATAATGAGAATAAAATAAATGATAAAGATAACGAAAATGAATAAAATGAATGGAAAGATGATAAAGGTAATGAAGCGTATATGAAACTAATATGAGTGACAATGATAAATGTGATGATTCAAATGATAATGATAATGAAGATAAAATGAAATGAATGAAATGATTATAATAATTAAGATGATACTAATGAAATGATGAAATGATACTGATAATGATGTAAAGCGGAATTTGTTAAATGATAATTATTAATAATAATGAATAACTAATGATATGGAATGATAACAAAATGATAAATGAAAATGAAATGCAAATGGAATATTGATGAAATGATAATGAAAATGCAACTAATATGAAATGATGAAATGATATGAAACTAATATGAAATGATTAGGATATGAAACTTATATGAAATGATAATAAATGATAAGGATAATGCCGTGATAAGATGATAATGTAATGAAAATGCAATGATGAGATGATAATGCTAATGAAAATGCAATGATGAGATGATAATGCTACTGAAAATGCAATGATGAGATAATAATGCTAATGAAAATGAAATGATGAGATGATAATGCTACAAATGTTTGCATTGTCCTCCACAAATAGTCCAAAGAAATACGACAGCGGTTGACCTTTTAAAAACTCTCGACGCAAATCCAATATGCAGTTATGTACAATGACCTAAAATGAAATGCAACTAAATGAAAATCAACCATTTTGTTGAGCCTTTTAGTGAGTCTACTTAAATCATCATAGAGCGTTTGAAAATGTTGGAAGTGTGTACAAGCATCAGAGGGGAAATTAGCACCAATGATGACCTGAGTACAACTTTCATGATTTTTGATATAGCAAGTGAACACAAGCATCTAGGTATAATTGAACTAAGATGACCTAAGCATTTATTGCATAAACAGACAAAGACTAACCACCATTTGATGCAAATTTGGAACTATCATCAATGATAATTTAAAAAAAAAATAAAATCATGTCTCGCGACATATCTGCAACAGATAAATGATTAACCTCAAAACAGCAGACCAAGAAAAATCATCCTCTTTCCTTGCCACTCTAGTTCAGTACATCATCGAGTGTGCTCCAGAGAAATGATATCGAAAAATAAACAACCATTTTTCAAAAATGAAATACTGTGATTCCAAACATTAGTCAGATTAGAGATCATCCAAATATGAGTCATGATAAGGTACGCAACTGAAAGCTATTGTGATACAGATCAATGATTGGATGTTTGATTTGGTTGTTGTGTTCGCGTGATTGGTTTCAATGTCATTGTCCTACTGTTTTGGTAAAATATGAAAGTTGATTGGCCCTAGTATGCATGTGTTTGCCCTTGGTATCAACATAACTTGTTGAAAATGAATATGTACAATAATCAAGCCATGATAAGACGTTATCGCTCAAGGAAAATGATGATAGCATGGTGTTGGTATGGCTCTAAGATGGTGGAAAAGATGTATGAAAATGAAGGCTGAAAATTTAAGCACAGAACATGAACTAATAGATGGAGAGCTTCCAAATAGCGTCTGTTTGCCAGATTTTCACTATTTGTTTTTATTGCATTTTTCTTGTCAATAGACTGCCTATTTTGCCCTATGACTTTTTCGACTTTTTGATTTTTTATTTCTTTAGGACTTTTTTCTGATTTTTTTTGTATTTCTTCAGGACTTTTTTTTATTTTTTATTTTTGTATTTCTTCAGGACTTTTTCTGACGATGATAACCACCTTAGACATAATACTTTTTCAAGTGCATGCTGTTGATAGGTTCGTCAAATAGGTCCCCTTCTGGCATTGATAATTTGTAAGCTCCTGAACCATAGACTGCGATAACCACATAAGGACCTAGCCAATTTGGTTCGAACTTTCCTTTCTTCTCTCTGTCTTGTTGATTGTGTGGATTTTCTTTCAGAACAAGATCACCCACTTGAAAGGTATGTGGCTTTACTTTGTGGTTATAGCTGCGAGACATCATTTGTTGATATGCTTTCAGATGATCAGCTGCTCTTTGTCTCTTTTCATCTAGGAGTTCCAATTCTTGGAGTCGGGAAACTCTGTATTCATCATCTGTTGTAAGGCATTTCAATGATACTTTGAGTGAGGGAATCTCCACTTCTAAGGGCAATATGGCCTCCGCTCCATAGATAAGAGTGAATGGTGTTGCTCCTGTTGGCGTGCGGGTACTGGTTCTATAAGCCCATAAGGTAGGATTGAGTTGAACATGCCAATCCTTCCCTGAAGCATTCACAGTCTTCTTCAAGATTTTCAATATCGTTTTATTTGAGTCCTCTACTTGGCCATTCCCTTGTGGATAGTACAATGTTGAATATCTATGTTGAATGTGAAATCTCTCACAAAGTTCATCAACATCCTGATTTTTGAACAGACGTCCATTATCCGTAATAATGGAGTTGGGAATGCCATACTGACAAATGATATAGTTAAGTATAAATGATGATATTTGTTTGCCGGTAACTTTAGTAAGAGGGACTGCCTCAATCCACTTGGTAAAATACTCTGTTGTTGTGATGATGAATTTATGTCCATTTGATAAAGAAGGATGGATCTTGCCCACTAGATCTAACCCCCATTGAGAAAATGGCCAGGTTGGTGTAAATGGTTGAAGTTCTTGTGTAGGAGCATGAATGAGATTCCCATGAATATGACATTTTGAGCATGTTTTCAAAAAAGTGAATGATTCCCTCTCCATTGTAGGCCAGTAGTAACCCATTCTAATCAATTTCTTGGCTAAGGTTAGTCCACTCGAATGAGTACCACAGATGCCACCATGAACTTCTTGTAAAGCTTTGTCAGATTCCTTGCATTCAAGACATTGGAGTAAAGTACCATCAAGACCACGGTGATAAAGGGTGTCAGTGATAAGAGTGTAGTGAGCGGATTGGCGGATAAAATTGTGTTTTTGGTTACAGGATAAATCAGGTGGTAAAATATCATCTTTGAGATAGGCATAAATTTTTTCATACCAAGGCGAATCAGATCCTACCAAATGACAAATGATTTGGCTTTCAGGTGTATCATATGCAGGTGTAAATTATTGTTCCACTAGAAATTCATAACGATTTTGAGTTTCTGGGAGCTGTAACAATGATGCGATCGTAGCCATGGCGTCAGCTACTTTATTATCAAGTCTTGGGATTTGTGTAAATTTTATGTCCACAAAATATTTCTTGAAATCATCAACCATCTTTTTATATGGTAATAGTTTCTCATCTTTGGTTTGATAGTCATTATTGATCTGATAAATGACTAGCTGTGAGTCACCATACACCTGTAATTATGTTATTCTCCATTCTAGTGCTATTTTGAGTCCAATGATCAATGCTTCATATTCGGCTATGTTGTTGGTGCATGGAAACATCAGGCTATATGATCGAGGAATGGTGTGTCCTTGAGGGGTGACGAAAAGTATGCCTGCCCCCGATCCATGTTGAGTAAAAGAATCATCAAAATATAGAGACCATGGTTGTTTAGATTCTATAGTAAAGACATCAGCGTCTAGAAATTCAATATGCAGGGGATGATCTGCTTGTAATGGTGCTTCAGCTAATTGATCGATGACAACTTGTCCTTTGATTGCCTTGCGATCCACATAATGTATATAAAACTCACTTAAAATCATTACCCACTTTGCTAACCTTCCTGTCAATGAAGCTTTGCTTAACAAATACTTGAGTAGATCAATCTTTGAAACCATATTGATTGTATGGGTTAGCATGTAATGCCGAAACTTTTGTGAAGCAAAAACTACTGCCAGACAAGCCTTCTCAATAGAAGTGTAGTTGAGCTCATGACTTGTTAGTGTTCTACTGATGTAGTAGATTGCACGTTCCTTTCTTGTCGAGTCTTCTTGTGCTAGCAATGCCCCCAGAGATGTTTTTGTTGCGGCAATGTATAAGATGAGTGGTTTGTCTGGATTTGGTGGTATGAGAATTGGTGGAGTCATTAAATACTATTTGATTTGCTGAAAAAGCCAATTCACATTTGTCATCCCACTTGAAAGGAACATTTTTATACAGTAGATGTGTGAAAGGTAAACTTTTATTTGCTAATTGTGCAATGAACCTCCGTATAGATTGAAGTTGTCCTTGCAGTGATCTCAACTGACTGATGTTCTTTGGTGGAGGCATTTCCATAATTGCTTGTACTTTTGCGGGATCTACTTCAATGCCTTTTTTTGAAACAATGTACCCCAAGAGTTTTCCAGATTTGACCCCAAAAACACATTTCTTAGGGTTAAGACGAACTTTGAATTTCTCTAATCTTGCAAATATTTTGGATAATATTTCAAGATGTCCTTCTCTAGTGTATTATTTTGCCAATATGTCATCCACATAATCTTCCATAAAGACATGCATCATGTCATGAAATATTGTAGTCATGGCTCTTTGGTAGGTAGCCCCAACATTCTTTAGACCAAAAGGCATGACGTTCCAACAATAAGTTCCCCATGGACATGTGAAAGCTATTTTCTCTTGGTCTTCAGGTGTAATCTTGATTTGGTTATATCCAGAAAAACCATCCATTAATGAATACATGGCGTGGTCAGCTGTCAGATCAACTATGGTGTTGATATTTGGTAGTGGGAAATCATCCTTAGGACATGCTTTGTTAAGATCTCTAAAATCTGTGCATATTTTGACAGTTTTATCTGGTTTGGATACAGGCACAATGTTGGAGATCCATTCTGCATAGTTGATTGGTCTGATGAAGCCCACACCAAGAAGTTTTCTCAGTTCTTCCTTAACCAATAATGCAACATGAGGGTGCATCTTTCTGAGTTTTTGTTTCACCGGCTTGGTCCCTGGTTTGATGGACAAGTGATGCATGATAAGATCGGGATCAAGACCAGGCATGTCAGCGTAAGACCATGCAAAATTTACTTGATTTTCTTTTAGGAATTCCATGAACTCTGGTATTTCTTTCTCTGTCATTGATGCAGCTAACTGTAAAATTCTTGGTTTGTCAGAAGTCTCAAGATTGACAGCATTTGTAGGCTCAATCAAAATAGGCGATCGCTCATGGTAGTGCTCCGGGAGAGTGTCAAGATTCCCATCATTTGGTGCCTCAAAGATGTTTTCACCATCGGATATGCTCTTTATTTTATCTTTTGTTTGATCTAATACTGCTAGATTCTGGTTTTCACCATTAGATCTTTCTTTTTTGTTTTTTCTTTTGTAGCTGGGAGACTTGACACTCTTGTGATCAAAAACTTTGTGTCTAAAATTGCTGGTGGAACAATCATTCGCATCATTTGTGGAAAGGATGTTTACAATAGCTTCATCACTTGGAAACATAGGTATATCAATAGGTTTGGTTGAATCCCAATCAATGAGATCAGGATGAATTAAAGTTAGAGGATCGTCAAGTTGTGTGAAATTGGCTATGGTCATGGTCATAATAGAGTGGTTCGTAGGATCAGAGGTATGAGGTGGGTCAATGATGATACTGTCCTCATGATAATCTTGTCTGTTTAGATCTGACTTAGTATCACTAGGATCATAGTCGATTTGTGGTTCAAATTCTTGTGGTTGGGACCCTGAACCTTGACCTTCAATTAGAGTTGGAGTGTACTGGTGTATTACATCAACCTCTTTGTCTTTCCAGAACTTATCATAATAAATGGTGTCCCATTCATATTCAGCAGAGTCTGTGTCAGAATTGTTATCTAAGAAGTTCTGAACTATTGTCAAACACGCTTCTTGTGAATCTGAGCTTTCTTGCAATGCGAAGACAGCGCCGTGCAATTGTTTGGATGTGTTTTCTTTGGAGTGAGTATCATAACCTAATCCAGTTTTCTCTTTTGCGGCAAGTCCGCGAAGGTGAATGGGTTCAAATACTCCTTTCCTTTTTCTGATAGGTCCTTCATCATAACCCATCTTCTGCATGATTGAATACCCCTTTCCATATTTGTCTATGGGTAATTTGACATTAGAGACTGCTTCATCTTCATCTTTATAGAGCCAATTTAGAATTTTCCTATCCTCAGGATTTTCCATGGGGAATTTTTCTTTGATGAATTTCCCATTAAATTTTGTGATTGGCTCTATTGGTGTTTGCTTTGATGTTGATGCTGCTGATATTTGATGTTCCCTGATAGATGGTTGTCCATGTGATCAAGGTGATGTAGGTAAATTGGCAAGGCAAAGAGAGTATTCGCCAACTCCATTATCCGTGAATTTCAGCTTTTTGTCAAAACTATTAGTCAATTGACTAATTTGTGTGTCAATTTTTAGAGAAGTACTAGCATGAGCTTCTCGATTATTAGGGACTAAAGTATCCTAACTGGCTTTTATGTTGGCACAAGTTTGAATGTTGGAATTATCAACAGGTATTGTGATTTCCTGTCCATCATAAGGAAACTTGAGACATTGATGATAAGTTGATGGGACAACTTGCATTTCATGGATCCAAGGATGACCCAACAAGATGTTATATGCAAGATCACGGTCCAGTACTTGACAAAAAGTATTCTTTATAACAGGGCCCACTTTGATTGGCAGCATGATTAGACCCTTGGATGCTCTTTCTTCATCATCATAAGCCTTTATGGTAATCTTTCTTCTGAAATCAATGGAGTCCTCAGAAAATCCTAAGGCTTTGACCAACTTCAAGGTATAGATGTTCAAACCAGTGCCTCCATCTATTAGAACTCGTCTGATACGAAACTTGCGAACCATGACTTCTAAGTACAATGAGGAGTTATGGGGATGAGTTATGGAAACATCATCTTTTTCAAAAAATGAAAGGCAAGTGGGTGAGGACAAATGTCCTACCATGGCTTGAAATTGATTCACATCCAAATCAGTTGATACATTAGTTTCAATGAGGGCTTTGTCTAGAATTTCTTTATGGGCTGGGGAAATCTTTAATAGTTCCAGAATGGAAATTTGAGCAGGGGTTTTTCAAAGCTGATTAACCAAATCATATTTATGTTGAGGTGGAGGTTCAGTGGACTTTGAAGAGGTGCCCTTTAAGACAACTATGGCTTGCACTCTTGTTGTTGCGTTGACTTCTCTATATCCACCTTCTTGTTGACTTTAATGACATTTATCCGCTCGTCGTTTGCGTAGAGATGGTTGATTATATGATCATCATTGATATGATTCACATTTTTTTTAGAAGATTCACCCTTTTGATAATTAGGCAATGGATTGCGGAATGCTTGGTGATCTGCGTTGGTTTGTTGATTTCCTTCTACTGTAATGATTTCATTGTCAATTAAGTCTTGAATTGCATTTTTCAAGGCTTGGCAGTTGTTTGTGCGATGACCTTTACACCGATGATAATCACAATAGTATGCCTCATTCCATGATGGAGGCTTTACACTGGGTTCATAATTTCATTGAGGTGGCAAAGTAATGACATTTTTGGCCATCAACTCTTTGAGTGCGGATTCTAAGGATTGTCCCAATGAAGTAAAAGTTCTTCTATTCGAGAAGAATGAAAATCTTTGTGGATTTGAATTCGAGGTGTTCCCTAAGGAATTTTGATTGTTATTGTTTCCTCGATAACCTGGGTTGTTTGAAGTCCCTTGATGGGGAGTAGAGTGTTGATTTGTATTGTTCCTCTGAGGAGGAGGATTATTTCCGTGATTTGCAATCGAGTTGACATTGTTGTTGTGACTGTTTGGAGCACTAAGGACAAATGGTTTGATCGAGGCATGATTTGCGTCAACAACACCATCGTTCACCATATTTTTGTTGTGAGTCCAGAATTTGGACTTGTCCTAATTATTGTGATGGTTGGATGAGCTAGGATTTTCTTTGTCATGTTTTATTATGCCTCTTTTGACCAAAGCATTTTCAATGGTTAAGGCATCTTCAATCATTTTCTCAAAAGAAGAAGGACAATGTAAGTTTAAGTGATAGCTCATTTCTGAATTTAAACTGTTGATGAAAGTAACCATCTTTTCCTTTTCAGGAACAGGACGTGGATATCTGGCAAACATTCTTCTCCATCTTTGAAGAAATGTAATGAAAGGTTCACTAGGTTTCTGTGCAACTTTACAAAGATCTATCATGGTGATTTGATGTTGTATATTGTAAGTATATTGTAATATGAATAGGTTGATCAATTCTTTGAATGTCTTGATAGGAGGTGTAATCTTAGATAGCCATTCCATAGAGTGTACTCCCAAGCTCCTAGGAAACAATCACAACAAGTAAGTGTCTTCGTGAGCAAATTCCAATGTCATGTTTCTGAAGTCTCTAACGTGATCGATTGGATCCATTTTCCCATTATAGCGATCAAATTTTGGCATTTCACAATGCTTGGGAAAAGGAATCATGTTAAGACTTCTATCAAAAGGATAAGGACAGATGTCCTCCAGAGTATATTTCTTTGTGGTTGTTCCCCCTTGTAATTCTTTAACTTGTCCTTGAAGTGCCTTGATTTGTTGGGTTAATGCACTAAGATCAGAAAAGGGTGTCTCTTCAGGTTTGTTTTTCAAGTTTTCAGTGTCAAAGTCATGAGGCAATTTAGCCCCTTGTTTGGCTAGATATTGAAAATACTTTTCCTTATCTTGCTGTAAGATCTTTTCAATGGCTTTATGGAATTTTGGATCTTGTTCAGCCTCTCTAAGATGTTCTTCATCTTGTTCTTCATCACTATCTATGTGGTTTTTATCTCTGTAATTATGAAAAGGATTTTCTTCCCTATTGTCCATGTTGTTGTTAAAAAGTGGATTTTGATTTATGCTGAAAAAGGGATTACTGCTTTCTCCTTTTTCTTGAGTGTTCTGAATATGACTTTCTTTTTGGATTGTATCCTTTAGTTTATTGTGTTGAGATCTTGTGGAGATAGGCATATGTTTTTGAAAATTTCCTCTAAACTTAGATCACGGTTTTGACAAGTGCGATAGTGATGATATCTTGATCCGATAAGATATGGAATCCTATGATATGACCAAGGATGCTCCTAACTTATTGATTGTGGCTTCCAATTGATGAAGGATTTTAGAATCCTGTTGGGGAAGTTGAACCAAAAATTAGAAAGTTGTTTTGAAAGTTGCACTCTAAAAGATTTTGATCTTCATTTTTAAAGAAATTCTCTCAAGATCTTTGAAGAATATGGCTGGGGTGTGAAGGATATTCTATAGAAGGTTGGGGTATGTTGTCAAACTCGAGGTTGGTTATGATTATGCCGTTGTGATAGAGCTAATCTCTGATAATGAGCTTGAGAATCTAAGGGATCTACAACATATTCATCAGTGAATCCTCTAACAAAATCCTGATATCTGTGAAGAAATCCTCGATAGTGAAGCAAGACTTGTCGACTTTTGTACAAGAATTTTCTCTTTTACAGCGTTTGCTTGTATCCTAATAGTTTCTTGGGTTTTCTGATTCTTTTAGACAATGATTTCTTGGGAAACTTTGTTGACTTCCAATCTCTAAGCATGGGAAAAGTATTGGGAATGTTTTTGAACCAATGGTATGAAAAACTCTTAAGTGGCTTTCAGTTGTTGTTCTTCATGTTCCTTTTGGATGATCTCTTTATCTGAATTAATGTAATGGAAGACACAACAATCATTTTTGAAAAAAGTTGTTCTTAAAGCCCTATACTAACATGAAGTGTTTGATCAAGAAAATGTTTTTCATAAAATGTTTTCACAGGTTTTCCACATGAAAGACAATTTAGACAAACTCACTCTTAAATGCTCAAGTAGGTCATTCTAGTAATCAACAACCCACATCTTAGAATTGTGTCAACTCACATAGCCGTGTCACCCTCAAAGGGGTGCCTGTGTTTTTGTCTTTTCTAGGCGCGTACTCAGAGTTACAGAAGTGGATACCAGGTCCCTTGAGCAAAAGATCCTTGGAAGTTATATGGTGAGTATCTTGGGGGCAGATTCTTCCCTCCCCTTGCACTGTGATTATCAGAATGTTTGGCAACTGACTCGGCTGGCCACTACACTAGGTTCATAATAAGGATTTCCGTTCGGTGTGGCAATAATAAACTCCCTCAGGAGACCTCCCAACCTTTAGAACAAAGGCTTTGGGGATGGTTATCTTGCACACTACCAACAAAAGAGGGTTTCCCCAAATTTTCTTTAAATTTTATAGTGGGGCAAAATAGCCTGGCTTTGGCTTGAACCCACTTGAGTCATTTTCGTAGGGTGAGTACTTTTTCCCACTACGGCAGGCTCTCTAAAGGATGTAATTGAAACAATAAAATTACATGAAAATTAAAAGGCAAGTCTGGTATTCTAATCACCCAGTTAAGGGGAGAGCATAGACCTATTGCCACTTTCAAAGCAAGCAGATGTTATTTTTAAATTCCAAATCACAATGATCTAATCTAAGTGAAGATATTGCTTCACTAAAAATAGATTGTTCAATTTTAACTGCATAAATCATTGTTTGGTGACTATCCTAGATTGCTTCATTTTTATCTAGATGTGGCTACCCTAGGATTGCTTCATTTTAAAATTCCAAAAAAGAAAGAGAATTTTGTCTACGGAATGCGTCAGACTCAGAATTCTGTGATTTTTTTATAGTCTATATGCGCTCGAACATAAGCTCTATGCGCCGAAAAATATATGCGCCGGAACAGAAGCTAAATGCACCGGAACAGATGCTATATGCGCTCAAACAGATGCAATATGCACCTAAACAGATACTATATGCACGCGAACATATGCAATATGCACCTAAACAGAAACTAGATGTGCCGCAATAAAGATTATTATTTTTTTTTAAAACAGTTACTGCGTATACGAAAAGGAAAACTATATGTGCGCAAACATTTACTCTATGCGCTTAAACAGTCACGGGATGCGCGTTAACAGTCACGGGATGCGCATTAACAGTCACGGGATGCGCGTTAACAATCACAGGATGCACTTCGAAATCCTGCAAAATAAAAAGTTAAAATCCCCGTATGCGCGTCAGAAAATTTTGAATGCGCCTAAACGCCAAAATTTTCCTGAAAAGCCGATTCCAGAACACAGAAACTGTCAAAACAAACTTACAGAAAGTGTTAAATTCGTGGGTTCGTGCCCCACGGTGGGCGCCATTTTATGTGTGTATGAAATATTGGATCAAATTTAAATAAAAATCAAACACATATTAATAAAACATTAAATCGAAAAGCTAAAAAGGAAACAGAATATGCAAAACCGTAACAACAGCTTCCCGAAACCGTCTTATCTTCCTCTAACTTCGGCATTTTTTTGGTTTCCAGATAGCTCTCAGATCAGTGGACCAAGTTCAACAAAAGGACAACATGAAGAACGAGATAAAAATGAAAATGCATAATATGCTAAATGCAAAGCTATGCTAAAATCTGAATATTGCTGTGATATTGAAACTGGTATGAATGCAATGCTGATTGTGTATGCGTAGTGTATGCATGCGTAAGTGAGTATATGAAGTGTAACCAAAGCTTGGATTTGCGCCGAAATTTATAGAGTTTTCGAATGGATTTGATTGGCTGAATCGATCGATGGTCTGGATTAAACTTGTTTTGAACGGATGGTGGGAGATCTTCGAAAGTGGAAGAGAAGGATGGAAGGTTTCCCTTTTCTTTCAATTTCGTCATTGAGTTTCGAAGGGAAACTTCCATTTCAAAGGATGAGATGAAAGTTTGGAAGGGTGAGTTAGCACGAGTTAGAAATTAAATAAATTAAATTTATTTAATTTGGGAAGTGGAGATGAAAATGGCAACCTACATAATTAAATAACTCATATTTAATTATGTTTAAAAATGAAATTAGGGTGAAGAAATATTAAATAAAATATTTAATATTTCAAATTCAAATATGGGATGGAGAATATTCCATTATTCAAATATTTAAAAAAAAAATGTAAACTTTAGAGTAGAATGATAATTAAATATAAACAAATTATAAAAATTTATTTAATTTAATCAAGCGGAGGGTAGAAATGTTAGTAATTAAATAAAATTATTTATTTAATTTAAGGTAGAAGAATTTAGAAGATGAACGATATAAATAAATAATTTAATTTATTTATATGTAGATGCCATTAGAGGAATTAATTAAATATTTTATATTTAATTAATTAACAAGCTTAATCCTGACCATTTTTAGATGTATACACTAGGCATTTATGTATTATTTCCTAACAAGCACTACTTTAATTCCTTCTCCTAATGCATCACATTCCAAAACAAAAGGAAGGGAGAAATTATGAATAACTATCATAAGACATGATCTCATTATGTCCTTCATTGTGCAACATCATTCCACATGAAAGCTTTCTTCCTTGTTAGATCAATTAAGGGGACAACTAGTTGAGAGAATCCCTCAATGAATCTTCTATATTATTTGTAAAGGATAACTAATCCTTACAACTATGTTAGAATCTTCAGGGAGGCCAATATAGATTCACTTTAGTCTTCTCCATATCTACCTATACTCCCTTTGTATTGATGATGTGCCCCAAATATAAAATATTTATCATGACAAACTTGTATTTTGAATCCTTTGCAAAAAGAGTCAATGCTTCTAGAATTTCTAACTCATCAATATGTCATAAGCGCTCCTTCCATGTCTTTTTATATAATATCATCAAAGAAGAAAAGGATAGAATTTCTCAATTTCTGATATAAAATTTGGTTCATTCATAACTAGAAGGTTGCTAGGGTGTTTGTCAAACCAAAAGGCATGACCAAAAATTAATAATGCCCATAGTGGTGCCAAAAATTCATCTTGTGAATATCCTCCTCTTAGAATTTGATATGATGGTAACCTAATCTAATATCTATCTTCAAAAAATAAACCACTCCATGAATTTCATCTATTAATTTGTTGATCATGGGCATTGGGTATCAATTTTTATAGTTTTCTTATTTAATTCTCTATAGTTGGTGCACATCCTCATTGTGTCATATTTCTTCTCTATAATTGATGAATAAAAATGACTTAAACTAGCTTTGATGTGTCCCATGTCTAGTAGTTCCTTTATTGTATTTTAAATCTCCTCTTTATGCCTCCTACAATGGTGATAAGGAGTAATAATGATGGGTTAAGCACCCTCCAACTTGATGACATGTTGAAAGAATCTATCTAATGGTCTTCCTAGAGGAATATTTCTGAAGAATTTATTATTCTTGTCTAATATATTTTACATCCATGTGATAAATTTTATTACCTTCAAAGGAATTTGTCACATTTACCAAGCACTAAGCTAGCCACACTACTTTCTCATGATAAATATGAAAACATAACAATACTTGTAAATGAGCCATCATACAACTCCAAAATACAACATCTGAATATATAAGAGTGTGTAATGCATAAAATAGATGCTTCCAAAATGGTATACCTAAAAATTCCACGTGCCATCATTCTCTTCACTACAAGCATACAATACTGAAGATGAACATGCAAGGAACCTTCCTTATCCTACACATGCAAACTAAAACCTATCATATGAAAAAAACACATTCAAGGCATATGCATGCATGCAAATTGAAAAATTATATATAATGCACCTACATGCACAACTCCACCTGTAATTGTAATTTCCCAAATTGACTCCTCCTCTATCATAGTTCTTATCAAAGTTAACTAACAACTTGACATGAGTTAATTTTCATAAATGACTTCAATCAACTCAAACATAGTAGGATGCCTATATCTATGGTACTTATCATATAAGACTAACACTCACCCTGAGTCAACTCTCACAAAGTCATTATTTAAATAAATACATAAGAAAAAAATTCTAATATCAACATTAAATAATCAATATTCATGCTAGGATATCAAAGGTTGAGACACATTATTCCTAACATTCTCCCACTTGTAGAAAACCTTTGAAGAGCCAATAGAAAGAACAATATTTTTACTGCTAGAGGATATGAGGCCCATAGACTCTGGACACCATCTAAACTTCTCTTTTCTCATAGGATTTGTCAAGGAATTTGCAACATTTTCCAAAGCGTCAAATTTCTCCACTTTTACCTTTTCATCTTCCACCATGTCACAAATAAAATGGAACTAAACATCAATATGCTTCATGCTAGTATGGAAGGTAGGATTATTTTCCAAATATATTGCACTCTAACAGTCACAACAGATAGTAATCAATCCTACATCAAGCTCAACATCTGAACACAAACGCTTAAGCCAAATGGCTTCCTTACAAGCACAAGTAGTTATCGTGTACTTTATTTCTTTTGTGGACATAGTAACTACAACTTACTAATTACTCATCCAATTACCAAACACTATGAACAAATATCCACTAGTGGATCTTTTGACCTACTCAATCTAAGTTCATATCCAAAAATATAAATTGAATTTTAAGTTCTAGTAAGATAACCATGAAAATATAAGGAATACTTGGAAATACCTCACAAATATTTGAACACTCTAACTACATCCCAATGTACTTTTCCAAGATTAAGCATAAATGAACTCAAGAATCCCATGACTTGGGAAATGTCTAGCCCTGTATTGACCATAACATACATCAAACTGCCAACTTCACTCACATAAGGTACTCTACTCATGTCCTCCATTTTAGTAGGATATTTTGGATAATCCTCCATTGATGGCTTTGTCCCTTGTAATATAAAAATAACCAACAATCTACAAGTTTCCATGTTAAATGTTTCCAACACTGAGTTCACATACTTAGTCTGACCCAACCAAAGATTTTTGCTAGCTTGGTCTCCTTTGATCTCCATCCCTATAATGTACCTATTCGTCCCTAAGTATTTTATTTAAAAATATGTAGAGAGTTGAGATTTCAAATAAAAAATCAAACCCATACCATTGCCAAAAATAAAAAATCATCAACATATAGTGCAATAATGAGAATGTGATCATTATCAATCTTGTAATGAAATAATGATTTGATTTGGACATCAAAAATCCCAAACTCAACGAAAAGGCATCAAAATTTTGGTACTAAATCCTAAGAGACTATTTCAGACCATACAAATACTTCTTCAACTTACTACCAAATGCTCTTTACCTTTTACAATGTAATGCTCAAGCTGTGACATATAGATTTCATCCTCCAAGTCTCCATGAAGGAAAGTTGTCTTCACATCCATTTACTCAACTTCTAAAGCATAAGTTACAACAATTGATAATAAGGAGTCGATGAATGTTAGATTTACAACAAGAGATAATATATCCCATAATAATTTACCTCCACCTATGAATAACCCTTCATGACCAAACTTTCTTTATGCTTCTCAACACTACCATTATGATAACTTTTTCTTGAACACCCATTTTCATCCAATGGGTTTATGTACTTCAATAAAAGGTACCAAATCCCATATATTGTTACTTTTTAATGAAAACATCTCTTCATCCATGGATTTCATTCAAGAATCTAAATTACTCATACCTATAGCCTTGTTTATAGTCCTTAGATCACCAGTGTTAGCAATCAAAGAAAAAATACAATAAGAATCCAACAATAACCAAACCTTTCAAGTTTCAACCTAATCTATGTGGACCTCCTTAAGGGTTGAGGTTGAGGTTCTTCTTTTGAAATTTTAGAGCTGGTAAAGTTTTCCTCATCATCAATTCCAAGATGTGTTCTTAGTTCATTTTTTATCAAAGTGGTTGGAACATGAACTACATCCTTTTCCTTCTCTTCTTTCTCTAGCTGCAAAATAATAGAGAAAGGTTCATCTCTTTGGAAATAAAACATTTATTTTACAAAACATTCTCATCCACCGAATCACAAATCTTTTACCCTTTCATACTAACACCATTTCCAATGAAGATACACTTAACTATCTTGTTCTCCAACTTCTACCTTTTTTCATTCAAAAAATGTGCATATGCCTTGCAACCAAATACTTTGAGATGTCTCAATGAGGGATTTTTACCTGAACACACCTCCATAAGTGTCTTCTCAATAATCATTAATATAGGAGTTTTTTTACTAGATAATAGGCAATAGCAACCAACCTAGAACTTTTGTTCAAGGCCAACAACACTTAGTGTAATCCTAGCCCTCTCGATCAACATCATGTCCATCCTCTCTATAATTCCATTATGCTAACAGATGTATGGAGTTATCTTATGCCTCTTAATCCTATGCTCTTTACAAAACAATCAAAATTTGTCAAATAAAACTCACCAACATTAACAATCCTCAAACACTTAATATTTTTTCTAGTATGATTTTCTATAAAGGCTTTAAACTCCTTAAATTGAATAAAGATTTCAAATTTGCTTCTAAGAAAATAAATAAATGTCTTTCTACTATGGTCATTAATAAATGATACAAAATATAAATATCTAAAAATTGAAGGAACACTAACATGACCAAAAACATCAGAATGTATCAAATCCAACACCCTAAGAGATTTGTGAGAACTAGAATAAAATTTAACATGGCTTTTCTTTTCATAAACATAATGATCGTAGAAACTAAACTTGAGCTTATAATCATTAAGTTCCTCTATGTGGTGTTTATTTTTCAAGGCTCTAAGACCCTTCTCACCAATATGGCCAAGTATTTGGTGCCATGACATTATTTTCTTCATTGGAATTTTCATCTCCAAAGTATGAGCACCCTTAGGTATCTAGAAAGCACGACCATCATAAGTAGATGCAATAGATTTCTTTGTTGCTAGTTTTGATAATGAGGATGAAGACTCTGAAGATATTTTTTTGGATTGGTAGAAGAACTATTACATTTGAATAGCACATGCATCCAAATTAAAGAGAGTGCCAATGCAAATAACCTTAGCAAGCACCATAGCTCCTCTCATCATTTTGCATCATCCATTCAAGAAAATAAACTACACAACTATATCACTCAAATTTCTCATTAAAAGAAGGTTCTATGCCAAACTTGGGATATGTAGAACACCATCAATCCCCTTCACTCTACCATCAAGGAATCAGATCTTGAATCTTCCATGGCCAATAATACTTAAATGAGAATCATCACCCAAGTACACCTTCCTACCATCAAAATATTCATACTTTAAGAACCAACCCCTATGTGAGGTCATGTGAAAAGATGCACCAATGTCAATCAACCATACATCTTCAGATGCATGTGTTGTCAAGGTTGTGACAAAGGCTTCGCCATCATCCTAAGAGGATTTTTCTAAATTACTAGTGCAAAGGTATTCTTCTTGTTTTTCTCCTCCTTACATTCTTTTTGGAAATGAATATTTTTTCTGCAATTCTAATATTTTTGTTGGAATTTCCAGGAGACTTAGATCTCCCATGGGTTTTAGATCTTGATTTTTCCTACTTCTTTTCCTTTTTCTTTCCTTTCTCCTTTAATATACCATAAACGATAAGGGTCTCTTTAACCATTTTAGAATATTTTCTCTGCATCTCTTCAGAAAGTAACAATTCAACCACTTCATCCATCTTGAAGGTGGTAGTGGTACTCCCAATGGCCATGAAAAGGTGATCCCATGAGTCTAGTAGTGACTAAAGAAAAGTCATGCAACAATCCTCATCCTCCATTTTCACACCAACATAACCCAACTAGACAATGAGCATATTAAAAGCATTTAAATGATTAGCCACAAATTCTCCCTCTTTCATTCTTAGAGAATACGACTTCTTTCCTAGGACAACTTATTTACCATGGATTTAGCCTAATAAATTTCACCAAGTTTCATCCATAGGTTTTTTGTGGTCTTATCTTATGGAAATTCAATAGAATGGAGTCTTCCAAACAAAGTATTATCAAACCCTTGGCTTTACGATCCATCAACTCCCATTTTTCTTAAGTCATGTTGGCAGGTTTAGCACCACATATTATGAGGATAGACTCCATTTTAAGCTTTCACAACTCTAAATTTCCACCATTAAATTTATCCATCTCAATCCTTTTGGATGTTCTTGTCATCTTATTCTTGCAGCAAGGTTAAAAAATTCTTTTCAACAAGCTCCCACTCAAACAAAGACTAGTACAAAAAACCCTCTACCCAAAAATGGGACCAAATTTGGTCAAGCTCTAATACTAATTGAAAGGAAGTAAGGTACATTGAATCACTTCCTACACCAATATAATGAGGAAATTTATGCAAAAATTTTAGGACCTTTTAGATAGTTACACCATATAATATGATTTAATGATTCACAAACTATAGAGAATAAAGAAATAGATTCACCATAAGTGCATGCAAAACACACAACACAAGATATACATGGGGAGAAACCTTTCGAAAGACAAACCCCACATTGTAAATGAAAATCTAATGTATTAACTTTACACAATGTGATTACAATACAATCTTAGAGCCAAGCTCTTTCATGAGTCACAAGTGTTGATGTAATTCTGGAATAAATCTGATAGCATAATAATACTATAAATGAGCCACCATACAAATCCAAAATACAATACCTAATATATAGGATTTTATTTTGCATAAAATAGATGCTTTCGAAATGGTACACCTAGAAATTCCACATGTCATTATCCTCTTCACTACACACATGCAATACTCAAGATGAATATGCAAGGCACCTTCCTTATCTTGCACATGCAAACTAAAACCTACCACATGTAAAAAACACATGTAGGGTGTTCACTTAGCATGAAAGTTTATGTAAATTGAAACATGACATGTAATGCACCTACATGTGTAACTCCATCTATAATTGTAGTTTCCCAAATTGATTCATCCTATGTCATAGTTCTTCTCATAGTTAACTAACAACTTGACATGAGTTAACTGTCATATGTGACTTCAATCAACTCAAACATCATGAGTTTCCTATCTCCGTGTCACTTTCCATATAATACTCTCACTTTGAATCAACTCATATAGTGATATTAATTAAATAAATACATAAGAAACAAATAATATAATATGAACATTAAATAATCAATAGTCATGCTAGGATATCAAAGGTTGATTCATATTATTCCTAACAATACATATATGTCCAAGTGACTAGGGATCCAAGTGTAGTTGAAGCATAGATTATTCCTTCTCAACTAATTCTTCACCTCCATGTTTGGTTATGATGGAAAATTCTTATACTATTATATATTTTTATGAAAAGTATTTTTGAAAGGGGTCTAAAACTTATTCTTTAGCATGAAAGTCTCTAGTACCAAAGCTTACTTGACCACCTCTTGTAAGGAAGAAGTTTTGAAAGCTATAACCTATCTCTAGATATACTCAATTAACCCTTCGATGAAGAGAATAGTCAACCTTCTCTCCATGATATCTAACACCATTATAGATAGCTTCTGAAATTTCGTCACCTAAATCTCCACTAAACCATATTTCTTGAGCTAAGTCAATTCTTTGAAGTAAATCTCTTGACCCTTTCAATAAAATCTCTCAATAAGTAGTTTGTGTAATTCATCATATGAGTTGATGGATGATCTTGAGTGATTGATCCATGGTACCACCCCTCATGTGCAATACCCTCCAAATGAAAGGTAGCAAACTTAATTTCCCCATATTTAGTCATAGGCTTGAGATATAGGCATACATCTAACTTTTATATCCATGCATGAGCCTTACATATATTAGATCCATCATAAGGGAGAGAGTTAAGTTTCCCAAAGTTTATTACACATCTCTATAAAAAGATTGAAATCTAGCATTATGTCTAAGGACATTTCAAGACTTCTTCATGTTCATGTTGGTGAGTGACATATCACTTTGGATCTCCTCTGGAGGAGATTTAAACTTTGCATGACAAGCCCTAATATCATTAATAAATGTGTTTTGAGATTTTTTCGGTACCTCTACCTCCTTATTGATAAAGGTAGGTCAAGTAGGTATTGTAGCTAAAGCAAGCATACTATTTTGTTTTTCTATAAGTAACATCAAGATTATTAGCCTTAGAATTGCTTCCTTCACCAATCTATTGTATAGGTTTATTCACATTATTATATATCTTGTGAATAAATTGTGCCATCATATAAAGCATCATATAAAACCTAATTTTAGATTGACCATTAGGGTTTACATCCATATCCATTCTCCTTTCTAATATATTCTTATTCTCCACAATATATTTTAAAGGAGAATTCATCTCTAGATTCTTTATAGACTGACTTTGTTTTTTTATTTTCTTAGATGATATATGGTTGCTCTATCATTGTGCTACATCAAAAAAAATGTGCGAAGTTTAACTCTAAAAATATTGGCTAACAAGATCACTAGCTTTGACACCATTGTAATTTCTTGGTCTAAAACACATAAAAATTGAATTTTAAACCTTTTACAAACAATAATACTAGGTTCTACTATTTAAATTATATATTACATAACTTAGATTTAATTCACTGTTCACACATGTTATAATTATCATCACATTCTAACCAACAAATAATAATTAATAAATATAACTCCTAATCTTTATCTTGTTACCAATAAAGACTAAATTATATTCACATAGTTTATAACTTCAACAATTACAATATCATTACACTTTCATGTACACACTCACATAAAAGCAAAACAAACCAATACAATACAAATGAAATCTACAATCAATGAAGTGCCAATGTGACCTCTAAATTGAGACCACTCTCTAGGAAAAGGGGTTTAATCCTTTGACTTCCAAAATCAATGAGTTTTATCCTTTGATCTCTATGCATGAATGCTAGTGTAAATAGAGTCATTATCAAACTAGTTAGCTAATCACCTTTCTAGGATTGATTTTTTATGATTTTTGTCTCACCTCATCATCCTTAATTATATAAGAAAGGATCATTATTATATTTTCATACTCTTCATTTTATATATAGACATACTATTGTGCTTTATTGTTCACTTGTGGAAGGTTATTAATTTGCACTTTCAGATCTTGGCTAAACCCAACATAGTATTAAAGCCATGAACACATGTTCCTTGTTGCATAAAGGTGAAGCCAAAACATAATCCTATCATTGAAGCATCATGGAGCCAAAATGATACCACCATTATGTTGAGAAGGCTCGAGAAGCAAAAAAATACCTTTCATTTCATTAATTTAAATAATTTTCAAAAAAAAAAAATTCTTTGTCATTGTACTCGAAGGTCATACAAATCTAGATGAATAGAAAAGTTGTTAAAAAAAGGAAAAAAAATAGTATAGGGTTGAATCACCCTCTATCCATCTGCCTATTTTGGGTCAATATATTTTTTACAAATTTTTGTGTCCATTTTGTCCTATTTGCAAGGATTTTGTGGTCTTCATCAACATGTTTTCTATTTTTTTTTGTTGCATGATTTTGGTCCTACTTGGCCTGTTCATACAACATCTACAAATATTGTACTGCACTTGCAATTTTTTTGGTTGAGGATTTGTTGTTGGCAAGAAAGGGCCCATTCAAAGTAGGCTCACAGTCTAAAGGAGAGCTGTCATTTTAATCCATCTATTCCTCAAGTCGTCCATATTTCAAATCATTCAAATTGTTGAAGGAATGATCTACCACACGACCTTCAACACAACTACACAAGGCATCTATACTTCTTGTTTCGAGCTACATCTAACGCAACATATCCAAAAAAGTTCCTAAATACTTGCTCTCCTTATGCGACCTCACATCACCCTAACATGGGCTATCTAAGATTGGGTCATCATCATTAGCAAGCCTCTTATTTGCTGGAGTACATTTATGTTGGTAACTACTTCTAGCAACTACAACATTATGTGTGCTTTGACTATGCCACAATCATATTGGCATGTGATTTCACCATGGAAGGGCTTCCTCTCTTTTTGGTGATATGGTAATTTTTTTTATGTTTTTTAATAAATTTGCAGCTATCAAAATTAAGCTAGCATTTATTGTTGACCCTAAAGGTATTACTTTAAGTTTATAAAAATGGAGTAGTCTCTTTCATTTTATGATAACTTGCAAATGGGGAGTCAAATTTTTAATTGTAAATAGTCAATGAGAAGCTAGTTTTATTGCTATGCTTTTGCATCAAGATGATTTCAAAATTATACTTTTTAATCTATTTTCCAACCTCCAATGTAAGTTGCACAATTTTTGATGGGCATAACTTTCACCTTGATTGTCAAAATTGATAATATTTTTTTTGAAATTCATCAAAAGAATTTAAGGATTTTACATTTGTAGTCAAAATTAAGTATTGGATAGTTTATTTTTCCAAATTTATAAAAATATCCATGCTCTATAAATGAACGATTCATCTTCCAAACTTAACAAAAGCTTGTAAACCTTGTCTTGCATATTTCTAGGGGTTCAACATTCATATATATAGTATAATTTTAGGGGGTTTGTAAAGAACAATTCAAGAGCCTTGTTATGTGTGCATCATAGATCCTAAAATCAATTTGTTAACTCCACATAATTTTCACATATGGAAATTAAAAGTACAACAACATCTTTAGCCTAAGGGATTATGGAAAATAGTCATTGGACAACAAATGTAGTTCATTAGAGATTTTGAAGAATTTACTTATCTGAACAAGTTAGATGAGGCAATAGGCATAATTTTTCTCCTAGTTTTTAATAAATTGTAATTTCACATTACTAGTTGTACAACTCCTAAGAAAATGTGGGAAAAATTCAATGATCTCTTTGGTAAAGTTGATGAGTTTAAAATACTACAATTGGATATTGAATTAACAACATTGTCTCCTAATTCATTCCCTTCTATTGAATGTTTCTTGGTCTAGTTTAAGTCTTTGCTTTCTTGACTTAAGGGTTGTGATAAAACAAAAATAGACAAAGATTGTGTGTTCTTGGTTTTGTCAAAGCTAAAAGGTCCTTATTAGATATAATCTTTTTCCTTCTACTCTACAATGGATGTTCTTAGAACAACATTTATGATGCCTTATTTTGAGAATTTTTGTGACAGACTCACATGAGAATAATCTAAGTTAATTCTTATGGATGCTACCCCCTCTTCAAAAATTTAGGCACTAGTTGCCCAATCCTTTAAGGGATAGAATCAAATAAAGGATCAAGATAAGGGATCAAAATTAGAGACCACCTAATTCATCTCCCAAGCCAAAATTTACTTATTGTAAGAAACAAAGGCATGAAGAACACTAATGTTATAAAAATGAAAATGATGAAATGAGTCATCTTCTTCAACAACATCAACATCTAGGACATATGGTTCTTCCTCTTCTCCATCCACATTATTCGCATATTAAAAAAAGAGGGTATGTCAATATTTTCTTTTGAAAACAACACATCACACAAGTGGCTTCTTGATTATGGGGCATCGCACCACATGGCTACATCCAAGGAACTATTTTACACATTTTAGCCTTGTTCATTCCCTCTAATATTGATGATGAATAACACCTATATGTAAGATCTTGGAAAAGGATCTATTGAAATTTGAGAAGTAACATTCAATGATGTACTTTATGTACCTTCATTATCCAATAATATCCTTTCCATTTATCAAATTACACCTAGTGGAATAGAAAAAATAGTTAAGTTTACATCACATTATATGATCATCAAATATTTGCAGAGTATAGACATCATTTTCATGGGTCATATTGATCACAATTCTAGATTATACTCCTTTTCTTCCTTTATCTCTATCAAATTTGATGATGGTTTGAGCATAGATGAAACTGATACCTTCAACATATAGAAGGAGATACACTTTAGCTATTTGAACATTGTATTTTTATCCTCCTAATTGGTTCCTTCACCTTACACTAATATCACATCTCCTTTGTGCCTCCTGCTTCTCCAGTATTGAGTGTTCTTGCATCATTAGTTTCTCATGATTTAGGGCTACATGATCTTCATAATCATGTTTCCACTGTAGTTGATTGGGATGGTTACCTACAAGGGATATCAAACTTGTTTAGTGAATCCAATTTTATAGAGTTGGCAAGCACTTTTGATGAAAACCACATCAACACTATTCTCAACCCATCTACATCTTTGATTCATGTTCTACATCGGCCGTCACATGTAGAATTTGAGAAAATTTAAGAGATTTCATCATTGTATTTGGATCTTGTGCATCATTCAAAGACTTATATTCTTATCCCATGGGAATTTTTCATGCACCTATTTGTAGTTCATCTTCTTCTACAAGGAAGAAATGTTTTTCAATATTCAAGGATCAAATTTAGCATTCTTCTTTGAGCATCACTCAACATTACATTATCTATCATCTTATGGGGGCTCCATAGTCTCTCTTTTTCTCTCCTATGGGGAGAGAATTTCTTGTACTTATGTGATAGAAGTATTCCTTGGGGGTTCATCATGATTCCTTCTTCTATCTTCTTCACTTGTATATTTCATTTCATTTGCACCATTTCTCTTTTGGAGAGGGGTTTTATTTCCTATTGGGTTTTTCTCCTTTACTCTGCTCATGAGAAATTTGTAGATGAGTACCTAACATGGCCCAGCAATCGAGACTCATAATATTTGCATGAATTACCCCCTAAGTTGCACTTAAGAGGGGGTGTTAGTGTAAATAGAGTCATTATCAAAATATTTAGCTAATCACTTCTCTAGGATTGACCTATTCACACTTAGCTTAAGTTTTCTTAGTATTTTCATTATTTTTCCTCAATTCATGTGATTAATACATGTCTCCTCATTATTTGAGACACCTATTGCATGCATATTTTCCACTTGCTCACACACTTGTCTAGTGATCTCATAATTTTGTACCTTTTGAGGGGTAGTCATAATTTCATCCCTACCTTCTCACCTTCTCATCCTTGACTATATAAGCAAGTATCATCATTGTATTTATACCTATTCATTTTGTAGATAGACATTTTATTGTGCTTCATTATTCACTTGTGGAAGGTTATATGTTCATGCTTTTAGATCTTAGCTAATCCCAACATCAAACATAAGTGACCATTTGATTTCTAGATAGGGGTTTGTGTAAATTAATAGATGACCCTCCTTAAAATCACCTTTCTAGGATTGACCTATTCACACTTAGCTTAAGTTTTCTTAGGATTTTTCATGCTTTTGTCTCATTGCATGTGACTAATACATGTGTCTTGATCATTCGAGACACCTATTGCATGCATACTTTCCACTTGGTCATACACTTAGCTAGTGATCTCATAATTGTTACACTTTTGCAGGGGTAGTCAAAGTTTCACCCCTACCTTCTCACCTCCTTATCCTTGCCTATGAAGCAAGGATCATCATTGTATTTACACACTCTTCATTTTATAGATAAACATTCTATTGTGCTTCATTATTCACTTGTGGAAGGTTATTTGCTCATACTTTTAGATCTTGGCTAATCCCAACATAGAACATAAGTGATCAATCAATTTCTAGATAAGGGTTCATATAAATTGATAGACGATCCTCCCTAAATGGACATGTTCACCCTTTTATATCAATTACAAAATAATAGGTCAATCATAATATAAATATGCATCTTCTAATTTAAACAATGATTATAGGAATAAAAGGTCCTACCTTTTAAATTTATGACACCAAAATATACCATTAAATGACATTATGATGTATTGGGGAAATAGAAAGAGAATAAAACCAATGGAAAAAATATAAGATTTTGGGGGTTGGAAATAACAAAAGACTCATATTATGGGTTAGGGGGTTGAGGATCGAACAATAGGCATGTCGATAAGGACAAGCCCAAAAGATTGAAAAATACAAAGGAAAGAGTGGGGAAGCATGGAAGGCATGACATGATGGTAAAGTTAAAAAAATTGAAAAATACAAAGGAAAAATGGAGTTGGAGGGAAAGACATGCTTATAAGGGGAACTCTAACAAGTAACACAAATTTAGAACAATATAACTTAGAAAGACTCATTGAGAAAGAAGAGAAAGAAGAGAAAGAACACACAACAAAACATGACTAGGGGGAAAAATGAAACAAAGGATGAACCTAATTTAATTGAAAACGAGACATAAATGTCACTCATTGTTAATATTAAATAAAATTGTGGATGTATATGTTTTGTAAATTATTCTCTTAATTATTTAGAATGAAGTATTTATCATGCATGCATGGGATAGAAATATATTTATATAGTAATACTCTTTATATTATAATTTTATAAGTAGAAGGTGTCTTGGGTATTTGTAATTAGAGTGCTTACTCTATTGGGATTTTGTCCCTCAATGTGATACTGCAAAGATATTATAAATTCTTTTATTGCTCTCTTTTTTTCCTATGTTTGTATGTATTGTCTTTGTTTCTCTTGTAGGTTTATTGCAAGTGGTATTAAATCTCTTTCCAAGGCCATTTTTTATAATAATGTTATATTTTTAGGGCTTTCAATGATTTTCCATGACATATTCTCACCTTTCCTTTTCAAGTTCTTGGTGACCAAAAATGTATTTATAAAATTTATGGCACTAAAAATCTTTTCCAAGACTACCCATTTTTCCCTTGCAAGTATTTTTTAAAATTTTAAGAGAAAAAATTGACCATTGGTTTTCAAATATCATCATAAGGTTTTTTGTTCTTAGCTAAACTAAATTCCCCATAAATGGTCTAGTGAAGTGAGGAGTGGTTGAACTCTGATACCTAGGCCCTAAATAGTATTATATACAACCATGAGCTTTCATGTACCCTTAGGAATATCATGTTGGTGCTCAAATTTGTAATTCCTTAAATCCCTAAAGGTAAGCTTCACCTGAGTGCCAGGGGTATCAAACTCAAGGAAGAAGAATTCACAATTATGTTCATGCAAAACAACTTTGGACCAAATTACTAAAGTGGGTTTAAGATCTTAATTTTTTCTTTTCTAGGCCAAGGAGGGATTTCCCAAGAGGGAAACCATATCTAATACATATTATACTCCTATTAGACTATTACTTTATATCTATATGTTGGTTTTACAATACAAGGTTATGGACCTTTCTTAAGTAGATGAACTACCACATTAAGTATTTAAGAATGTGTTATTAATAGCCCCTATTTTTTAATGCACATATAAAGGTGAAAATGAGAAAAACTAACTATAACATAATATAGGATATAATTTAAATTTGGTTGTTTAAGTTGTGTTGGTGTCATGGGAGGTTGAGCCTAAGAAAAATATGTGCCTATGTCCATCTAGGTGACAAAGTATCAGATTTTAAACATAAAATAATGCAAAATCTACAATCCACTTGGTGATACCTTAATAAAATGCCACTAACGACCACCCCTTGAAACCTTACACACAAGCTAGACTCTATGCATACAAATAAGAAGATGATAAAATTGTAGAGCATTGAAAGAATTCAACTTAGTAATCCATAAATCATCCAATTATTTTTTTATAGTAATATTGTTGTAATTATGTTGTAGGTGTTGTCATTGATTTCAACAGTTGGTCATTAATGTCAATAATATGGAGATTGTTGGTGTTGCACTATGTTGTCTGAATTGTGGTTTGATGTCAACCTGTAGTGTAGTCATGTTGAGAAGTGTTAGTGGTATTGAGAAAGTGTTGTAGATATGTTGAAGAGATGTTTGTGGTGTTGCTGATGCAACTGGTTCACTTGGTTTCCAAGTGATTTTTGAGAAAATTTGAATAAGAGTGTGTAGTGTGATAGAGGTGTGTTTAGTGTTGTGCTCCACATTTCTTCATGGTTGAAGATATGCTTGTGTGGTTTGGATATGATGATCAGAGGTGTTTAGAGGTGCTATATCTAGAGTTTTAGGTTCTAAATTATTCTATAATGGAAGATGTGTTTGATAGTGCATTTTCTTGTGAAGAATGTTGTCTAGGAGAATTGGAATTTCTCTGCATTTCTCCGCATTGTTGTTTCCTATCTTGCAGGTTTGGGAACATGCTTTTATTTCCTGTATTTATCTTCCCTTGGAGTTTTTTATGTTGAGCTTCTCCTCAAGTTTAGTTCTTATTTTGGAGATCAATGGTAGTGCATCCTGATGCATAGGATGAAAGTAATTTTTGTTTTAGGTGGTTGCGACAGAGTTGCAGTGTAGTATGTTGATGTTGGAATATTCCTAGATATTGTGTGATGATGTGTGGTCCACATGTTGTTTATGGACTTGGAGAAGCATGTATGCGGTCGCTTGTTAGTGTTAGTGCAGGTTTGGTAGACCTGGCATGCCAACGCTAATTGTGGAGGTTGTTTGTTGTTTGTGGAAGCATGGTGATGCATGTAAGTATAGATTTGGGTCCTAGTTAACCCTTGGAATGGTTTTACTTACTTCTTTCCATCACGGAAGTGTTTGGTGCTGACCTATTTGGTGTTGCATGTTTAAGGTATGTATGTTTCATTAAGGCCGACCAAATTAAAGGTTGTTTAGGTTGTATAAATACAAGGTGAATTATTGGAGATGTGTGTAAGGTGTTGTGAGATGTGAATGTGATCAAGTGTGGTGATTTGAGTGTGAGCTTAATTCCTATGACTTCAGATGCAATGAGTAGAAGGCGTCTACATTTTCAGTGTGCTTGAAGTTGTTCGAGGTAGTGAGCCAAAGGTTGTGGATAGTGCAGAGTTGTAGTGGTGGATTTTTCCTATTGCTCTGAGATAGTGAATCTCTCTATAAGAGTCTTCTTCTTTCTTCCTTCATTCAAACAGTGAGTCCCTTGGGAAGTGATCATTTCTTCCTTTTTGGGTAGTGAGCCTAATTGTATTCAGTGTTGCTATTCATATATATGTGATCTAATACTCATAGTGGTTTTTACCTACTTAGGGATTTCCGTGTAAATATGGTGTTCTATTGTGTATGGTGGTGTTTGCATTGTTGTTTCATATGTTAACTTTTTGCTAATGCATAATGAGGGTTTAAATTTTTGATAAGGGTTTGAAAGTTAATGAGGGATTTAATGTTTTAATGTATAATTGATTCACCCCACTCTCAGCTGTCTTATGAATCTAATAATTGGTATCAAAGTTGGGGTTCCTTGGAAGAAGCTTAATCTCTTGAGGTAGACCCAGATGACACACAAAAAGGGTGTCAAAGATTCTATGTTCGATGGAACAAATTATGCTTACTAGAAAGCTAGGATGGAATCCTTTCTAGTCTCTCTTGGATTTGGAGTATGGAAATTAGTTGAAAAAGGATATACCTTGCTTGCTAATGGTTTGGAAAGTGATGATGAGATCAACAAATATGAGAACAATGGAAAAGCAAGGAATACTATCCTAAGTGGTATTTCTGATTCTGAACCTGGGAAGGTGGTAAGTCTAAAATTTGTTAAAGACATCTGGATAAAGTTAGAGAGTATTTATGAAGCAGATGATAAAGTCAAGTAAGCAAAGATGTAGAATTACAAATCCAAATTTGAAACCTTGAGGATATCTAAAGATGAAGATATTAAAACCTACATGCTTAGAGTGGATGAAGTGGTCAATACCATCAATGGTCTTGGTGGTAAGTTGGAAGAAAGTGAAGTTGTGAAAAAGGTATTGAGAACTCTTCCTAAAACTTATAGTTCTAAAGTTTCTTCTATTAAGGAATCTCAAAATTTAGATCAATATTCTAGACATTAGATGTTCGATGCTGTATTTTTTTATGAGTTAAGAGAGTTTGTTAAAGATGCTACAAGGAAAGAAATTGTTTTTAAAGTTAGCAAGGTAGAGAAGGTTGATGATTCAGATCCAAATGATCTTGATGAGGTGGAAGCAAATTTTCTAAGGAGACTAAAATGGAAAATATAGAGGTAAGTTACCCTTTAAGTGTTTCAATTGTGGAAAGATAGGTCATTATGCTTCTAAATGTCCAATCAAATTTGCAAAGGATAAACATAAGGATCATAAAAGAAATTTTTTCAAGAAGAGTTATTATGTTGAAAAAGACAATGGTGTATCTGATGATGAGGAATCAGACTATCCTGATGATGATAGTGATGAATGATTGTTCATGGCTCTAAATGTTGGAACTAATTCTACTAATCCTGAAAGATGTATGAAGGAAAGTGCTCCAAAAATAGGTTACAACATTGAATGAACTAGCTATTATTTAGAGGATTCCAAGCAATCAGTTGGAGGACCCAACAAATTGGAAACTCTAATAGGGACATTCAAAAAACTACATCTATTTGGGAGATTCAAATGATTTGAATACCTTCATAATTGGATGGATAATTTATTGTAGCAAATTTTAAGATTTTGTGAAATAATGGTGCTTTGCAAGTGAAAAGAACTCAGAAAGAATTTTGACATATGAAGAAATTCTAGTTGCTTGAAGTTTTTTTCCTCTTTGAAGAGGTGGGGACTTTGTATGTGAACTTGATGAATAGTTGAAGAATTTCTTTATTAGTGCAAGTGATTTCCATACAAGATTTCTAGTCAAAGAAACAAGATAAAAAAAGGTCTGCAATTTTTTTCAAGTATTTAGTTTTTCTTGTTTTGTCTTCATGAAGGAAATAATTGTTGTATGAATCTTGTTGGTAAATTTTTTGAAGAAGTGTGTTCCCTAGTACAATAAATATTTATATATTAAATAAGGGAATTAAGTTGGATGGTCTAGACTTATTTGGGTGAAAATTATGTAATCACCTTTTCAATAGATTACATAGCCTAGATTTCAACCACAGTTGTGTGAGATATAATCTCTCCTCTCAGAAAGGGGAGGCACCCTTCTTAATTCCAATAGAAGCTAAGTAAAACAAATAAGTATTTACAAAATGTACACTACAATTATGAGATGGGGGGTGTGTCACATTCATGCTTCTCTCTTTTTTCAGAGAATATGTTTTATAATGCTTCACAGTTGATAGTTATGATTCAAAATAACTTTAAACTAAAAAAAAGCAGTAATTCCAATACCTCTATCTTGTCAAAGCAAAGCGTAGAGATACCAGGTATGATAATAATAAACAAATAAAAGAAAGAAAGAAAAGCTCACGAAGGAACAAAGTCATTTTGTAGCTTTTCACCGATGAATCTGTGAGAGATGTAACGTTTGTCATATTAGAAGCACAAATTATTCTTAGATACAACAATTCCACAAACAACATGAACAATTATAAGCACAAAGTCTTGTAGATCATTCAACACTAGTATTCAAACATAAACATAAGTCTGAATAAAGAGTGTAATGCAAAGTCTGCACATATTTATCCAAATCCCTTAGATATCACACACTAATTACCACCAATCTCAATCAAATCTAAAAGATGATTGATCCAACACAAAGTCTAGTATGCAACTTCTTTATTTATTAGATTCAGATTCACAAAGTTGAACACAAAGTTTCATACATTTGTTTCAAAATGAGCAACACTTTGTTGCTAGAGACAAAAGATAAACTATTACAATAAAAATCCCTCCTATTTATAAAAGAGAGGGAAGAGAAAATATAAGAAATTAGTTGAGTAAAATTAGGAAAGTTAGGTGAGCTAATTTAGGAAAATCTCACCTAACTTTGACTAAGTCAAAATGTTTTCCATCTTTGTGGGAAAACATCTCATATTTTTCATGTAATTACATTTGCTGAAAAGACATTTAAGATGTCAAAAACTATTTACATGATGCATAACGGGAAGCATTAAAATATTCAACACTGGAGATCAAGAGTCTTCATGGTTCCTTGCTTTGGGCGCAAAAGTCTTCATACTTCTTCTTGGTCTCTTGGATGAATGAATCATTTGGACCGACTATGTAATCTACAAGGGTGTGAACTCTTGTGATCAACCTTCTAATAGATGAATTAATTTTCTTGCACCTATGAAGATGCGTATTGAGATTATCAAGATTTAGTTGTATCTCATAAGTGACATGTATTGAGGCTTTTGAAAAACTAGCATCCTCAACTTGCTACATGATGACTTCTTTGTAGATCTTGGAAAGTTCGCTGGCCGGGAGGAAAATACAGTTTTCTTCAAGAAGCTTGCCTGACAAATCCTTCATTCCTTTCTCCAGGATAGAACGATGTCCTTCGACATCTTCTTGAACATGGTGGAGATCTTCGATAAGAGATTTGATCACTTCGATGCAGTGCTTGAGTGATTCTCTTACCTCTACACATTTTTCCTTGTCGGGAATTACCCCAACTTGCACCAATTTACTGAGCTTTTCCTGTTTCATTTGTGACCAAAATGATAGGAATTCTTCCATCTCTTTTTTCTCTTGGGTAAGAATACTTTCTTCCTTATCAAGCTCTGATTTGAGCTTGGCTATCTATGTGGCCTTTTCATCTGCAACAACTATTACCTGTGAACCATCTTGTATTAATTCATCAATGAAATCATACAATGCTTTACCTTTGGAGGAATTTTTTTTTTCCTTCCGTACTGCTGGTTCTTCAAGGTTTTCAATAGCCATGGGATGGATATTTCCTGATGAGTTTGCAAATCTCACAAAGCAACTGCATATTGTTCAGCCTTTTGTTTGTACATGTCTCAGGCTTGTTCCATTCTATCAAGCCTTCCTACCAATGTATCCAAGGTTACTTGTGCATCTGCCTTTGCACTTTCATTCATGACCTTGCCAAGTTGGATTTTTGTTACAGTGTAGTCCTCCATATTTACATCTCCTTCCTCTTGAGGCGGTATACCAATTTCTGCAAACTTATGGCCAGTTTTACCAACATGGAGTCTAGAATGTACCTTGGCCTTTTTCTTCCCCTAGATTTTGAAGGGACTATCTCTTCAAGATCGATCTCTTTTGGAAAGATCATTTGTTTCTTCTACTTTGATACTTGAGATAGCAACCAAGGAGGAAGAGAGGAAGTATGAGCTTCTTAACTGACTGTCAACTCTTTTTCTACAACCGCTTATGTAGAAATGACTGGTATGGTGACAATTGGGGTAACATTTGTCATGACTGCACTAGTAGATTGCACACCAAGTTGACCATGCAAATATTCATTCATGAATCTATTGAATTCAACCTCAGAAGTGATATCTTGTCATCTGGGAATGGATGATGGAGGACTTGACAAAATATCAATTATTTGTGTATTTGAAATTGATGGAGGAGTGTCAAGTATGGTTGATGCTGCAAGGGGATGAGAAATTCCCACTGCACCTATTGTGGATGTGGGAGGAGGTCATGTAAGAAAAGGTGGTGGAGGAGTGTTTGGATTAGGAGGTGTGTGAGGAACATTTGAAGTTACAGGCGATGACATTTAAGGAAGATCTTTGACAACATTCTCATGTGGTGATAGAGTTTGTTCTTCATCATGCCTGTTTCTTGTTTATCACCTTCTTGTTCTCCTTCTTGATCACCTTCTTGATCTTGTTCTTCAGACTCTTGTTCTCCTGCGAAATCTTCTTCCTCATCAGAGTCTTCTTTAGAATATTCTTCTTCAACAAATTCCTTGCTTGAATTTCCTTCATCTTCAAAATCTACCTCTTCAAAAACAAGCCCTTTTCCTTTTGAGTGAGATGGTTTATATTTCGTAGAATCTTCTTCTTGGACTGCCCCTGTATCCTTCTTTCCAACAATGAACTTAATTCTAGGGCCTCTTCGGGAAGAAGTGGGAATAGCCACATGTTTATCTTTTGTGCAGAGTTCATGTTGTTGGCTGGCTTCTACTCCATGTTCTTCTCCTTCTGATTCTATCGTGAAGGCTTTCATCTGGAAACCATGCTTATGTAACCATTTTTCAGTGTTGGCCAATATGGGAGAAAGCCTTTCCCTAATGGAAACATTTTCCTTCTTAGACCATTGTATTGTAGGCAGAGGTCTCTTAGAAATTTCATTTTCATCATAGGTAGCATTCATGATGTCACGAGGATCTTTGAAACCCTTTGGTAGGTCAACAACACCAAGATTCCTAATTTTCTCTATGGTTAGCCTGCAATAATCCATTTTTCTAACATCCTCTTTGTTTTTGCTTTCAAACCATATATCTTCGAAGTGGTACTTGTGGTTGTGACCCTTTTTCAACTTCCTATTCACATTCTGGTAATCAAAGTCAAATTTGTATTTGTAGGTCCTTATTGTCATGATCTACATTTTTGCATAAATTGATTTGGTTTTTTGCACACTCTGAATGGTATATCTACCAATCGTTAGTGGAAACTTGAATCTTGGTTTGTGAATTCTCATTCATTCTTTATGGACTGAAATAAGTTATCGACATAGCTCCATGAGTATCCACTTATCTGAAGGATATTTGGGTAGCATGTAAGGACACCCAGTGTAGCAACATACCCTCATGTAAGTGAAAGTTGGAAATTACAAGAATATACACCTGAATTTACTCACCACTTTGTAGGCCTCATCAAATACTCTCTTCTTTTCAAGAGTTGGGTCAAAGTTGAAAAGCAGAGGTGCAAAGAAAGCATCTATGACCCTCTTGAAATGATGAAGGATTTCCTTCAGCTCCAACTGATAGAAATAATTGTACATAGGTACCGAGTGTTGGTTTCCCTTTGTAGACAAACCTGGGAATTTCCTCATCATGACTACAACATACACCAAATAAGAATTCATATAGAACTTCAAAGTGGTTGGAATATTTATTAGTTGTTCATGAATTTCATCACTGATTTGTGTTCCCCAATCAATATGAGCCTTTTGTCTTCTTATGATCCAAATGTATTCATACATCCATTCCTGAAAATGAAATGATTTAGGAAATCCCTTAACTTTGCTCAAGAGTGTAATCATGTCCCTAACATCTTCTTTGAAGTCACATCGTGGAAGCCCCTTCGACCATTTTGAGATGGTAGGCCTAGGTGTTTTCAACCATTGGCTATTTATCAAATTTTTAGCCTTGGTTGGATCTGCATCATAAAATTCCTGTGCTTGTTGGATTGAAATCTTAGTGTATATTTCCATGTGTGGAACTCTGAACACAATGTCAAAGAACTCAGGGTCTAGCCTCATCATTACTTGTCCAGAGGAATCTATCACATATCTGCTCTCTCAGATATAGTGGGAAGCAACTTGGAGGACGAACTCTGTATGATGAGCAGATGTCGAGAATGTGGACACCATATGCAAATTGTTGTGTACAATATCTCTCAAACTATCTTCTAAGGGCTTTTGTTTAGTTATTTTCACAAAGTCTACAAGGTTCTAATGACCAACCTTGGTGCCCTTTACTTTGTCCACCTTTGAGATCACCATTGTAGGTGGATATACACCTTGGTACTTGTATTTCATTTTCCCCTTAGCCTTAGAAGATGATGGAGGATTCTTGGTGATCATCTAGAAGCAACTAGATCAAAATATGTCACCTTGAGGATCACTTTAACGAAAACTAGAGAAAAACTGCAAGGACGGTGAATCAATAGATTGTAGCAAAAAAATTAGCATTGGCAAGCGTGAAGAAAGAAAATGATGTTGAGCAAGTGTGAAATGGGAAATTAGGCACAAAAAATGGAGCGGGAGCGAAGAAACGATGTTCAGAGTGAGAATAAAGTGATTTAGAAGCGTTCAAGGCAAAAAATGCCAAATGTGTAGGAGCGTTGAAAATCAGTGCTCCTATAGTTAGAAAGAGTTTAATATGTAAGTTTGTCAAATGTGTCAAGGTGTTGAAAATCAGTGCCTTGACATCTTGGCTTACTTGGAAAGACAGTGAAATGTAGAGGCATGTTTTTTAAGTGCTTTAGCATGAAGGAAGGGATATCACTCCATGTAGGAGCGGTGATTTTCAGTGCTCCTACACTTGGAGTATAGTGAAAGTCTTTGGCAAAAGATTTTACCACTTTGAAATGTCAAGGGATAGAGAAATTTGGTGTCCAAGTGGTGATTTTCACTGCTCGAACACCAGGAGTCTTCCAATGTAGAACGATGAGATTTTAGTTTGCATGTATTCTAAATTTCACCGCTCATGTAAGAGAATGGGTGAGACCTTTGAAAATAGAAAGACAAGAGGAGAAAGGAGAAATACGGGGGAGATACAAACTAAGATGCACATGAAAAACAAAAACCAATCCCCAACAAAACATAAAGAGAAGGGCGCGACAAAGAAGAGTGGTGCTAATTCGAGAGATGGAGCAAAAATGGTGGGTCGAAAATATAAAGAAATCAAAACCCCAAACATGTAAAGCACACCGAAAAATTGAAACAAAAATTACAGAGTTTATGAAATGAATGGAAGTAAGAGAAAAAAATGGAGAGAAATAAAAAATGACATACCTCCTAAAAAATGCAAAAACCCTAGATTGGATGGTGAAGAAATCCCAACGCATGAGCTTGAAGGAGGTTTGGAGAGAAAGCAATGCGCATAGGAGGAAGACAAATGAAATGAAATGAAGTGAAAAACTAAAAAATCACTTAAAAAGTCATTTATAAGTGTAATAAATGAACTTAAGTCATGCTTTAATGAAGGCGCGATATTGGGAGATAAAACTGGGAAAAATGCACTAGTGGTGAAAATCATCGCTTGTGCATTAAAATGACTAAGTCAAGACAAAAAGTACACAAGCGGTGATTTTCACCGCTTGTGCAATTTTCTCAAAAGCAACAATATGTAGGAGTGCTGAAAATCAATGCTCCTACACCAAAGTGTTAAAAATGACTAAGTCAAAATGTAGGAGCGCTGAAAATCAACGCTTTGACATGTTTGACAATTTTGACAACTCCCAAAGGCTAGAAGCTGACGAAGATGCTTGTTTCAAAGCTCTTCGAAAGATGAATGTAGGGGAATGCTCAAACGGATTTTTTAAGACTTTAGACCATGCATCGAGGTGAATTGAAATTCACCTTGTTTTGTGTGCTTGAACACCACGAACCTATGGAACAGACAAATTTCATAGGGGGGTTATTTGTGGATCGAGCATTGCTAGATTCCATGATAACATACTTGCATATTGTATTTCAACATGTATGTGTTAATAAAGTATGTAAGGTTATTAACTATCATATAGTTGCAAAAATTCAATTTCATAATTCTTTCTATTTATAATTAAAAATATAAACTTCTATGATTATTGCAATACCTCAAGTGGTCCTTGCTTGAGTTGTTGCAATCCCACAATATCCTTCTTCAAATATTAACTTAGAGATTCATGGAAAAACTATATCCTTCTTTATGGTAGCCGGAACATACAAAAATTGAGAACAAAGTATCTGATCAACAATATTTATATTTGATGCTTTAAAAAGTAGTATAGTAAGTGACAATTCCACATGCTCTATAATTCAAAAATTCTATAGAATTTTGAGGGTGTTCTTGATGCATTGGTTAGGTGGGGAGCCCCAATGGGCTCCCCTATCCAAAAATGTTGTCTCCAAAGTTAGTACTATTTTTGGGTTTGCTACATCATCTTCTATGGGGGTGGCTGCTTGTATCCCTGGAAAGACCCTAGTGTCACCTTCTTATGATTTGGATTCTTTTTTCTTAGAGGAAGATCTTGTCTCTTATGTTGACAAGTTGGTTGGGGGTGGCTCACTCTCTATGGCTAAGTTGAATGTGGGGAATGTCTCTTGCTCAGTGGAGGGTCTAGAAGTGGAAGTTCTTGAGGAGATCATGCATGAAGTGATTGAGGATCTAAATATTTTTTTGGTTGGTAAATTCTTGGTGTTCCATACGAACATTAACCAAGTAAGAAAGTGGGCTGACTCTATATGTAATTTAAAAGGAAGTGTTACAATTAGTGTCATGGCTAAAGGTCTTTTCCTCTTTATTTTTGTGATGCATGAAGATTTAAATAAGGTGTTAATTGGGGCTCCTTGGGCCTTTGATAATGAGTTTAGTAATTTTTTTCGCTCTGTAAATGGAAGCTAGGGTTTGACCCTTCTGCGGATCTAGGTATGGTTGCTCCTACTTGGGTTTGCCTCCCTAGACTTCCATTAGAATTTTGGAACTATGGTATTTTTAAGGGAATTGTTGATTCCTTTGGCCATTTGTTGGATTTGGATAAGGTTACCCAACAAAAGTCCATATTGGTTTTTGCTAGAATTTGTGTTAATGTGGCTATGAATTATGTTCTTACTTCTTCAATGGCTTTGAATTCAAAATATGGGAAATGGATTCAACCTCTTGAGTATGAAAATGCGAAAGCTTAATGTCAATCTTGCAAAAAAATTGGCAATTTCCTAGAAACCTATACAAGGAGGGTTCCAAATAATCAAATTGAGGAGGGTTCAAAGAAATTTTCATCTTTTGAGGTTAAAGAAAATTTATTTCTTTGAATGTCTCTCAGAATCCCCATAATAATGGTCTCAAGGTTTTGTTAACAAAGCAACAACCCATGGAGAAGGAGCCAACTAAGGATGTTACTGGAGGGGACCTTAACATGGATGCAACTAGAGGTGATGGTGTAGTAGATGTCTCTACACATGATCAAAATGAAAGGACCCAAAAGGAATCCTAAGGAGCTCTATTTCACCCCCTTGGTGGGGATGTGGAATTGGTTGTGCCTTCTAGAATTAAAACAAAGATCTTTTGTGGCGTCTCAGTTTGTGATTGAAAATAAAAAAAGGAAAGTGATAAGCCTTTTAATAATCTCATGATTGAATACCTGAAAAAGTATGAATCAAAAGAAAGAATTGGAAAGAAAATCTAAGCACCACATTGAGGATGAATCAGAGATCCTTGAAGAGGGTGAGATTGATTCTCAAACATGCAAGGGGTAGGATTCCTTTTCCCTTGTTTCCACTCTTGGGAATCAATCTACAGAAGGAAATAACTTGTTTTCTTTAATTTAAAAGGAAGGTAAAAATATAAAGGAGTCAATGGCTTTGTTGGGATTTACATCTTCTCCCAATAAGGGTGTTGCTGAAGAGGACTTGATTCAAGCTAATATTAAATCCAAAAGGAAAAAGAAACCAAATGTTGGGGGGGAATAAAGTTGGTAGGTCGTCTCAAAAGGAATCTAGGAACAAACACTGTTAAAGATGTCACTTTAGGGAAGAAAAAGACTTTGGAATTACTCTCAGGGCCTAAGTCCAAAAATAAGTAAGGGGGAGAAGACTCCTCTTAACAACATTAAGGTGGTGTTGTTCTCAATTCAGTATGTAATATGAAGATGATCTCCTGGAATATCAGGGGTTAACAGTCCCTATAAACAACATCTGCTTAAATCTTGTTTGGCTAATTTTAAAGTTAAATGATATCAATTTTCCACAATCCATAATGATTATTGCTAATTGATTTATGGATTCAGTTGTGTAAGAACTTTTGCATCCATAAATCAATTAGCAATAATTTTAAAGTTGATATTTTGCTGATCCAAGAAACTAAAATGAAGGATATTTTTGACAAGATTGTTAAGAATATTTGGCCTTGCACCAACTATGCTATTAGTGATGCTGATCTTGCTTCAAGGGGTATAACTAATTTATGGAACCCCTCTAGATTTAAGGGTTCTATTGGATTTTTATGTAAGAATAATCCGATGGTCTCTTTGGAAGATCTAATTACCTCTGAAAAATAGATTTTGATAAATATTTATGCCCCCAATTCTTATATTGATAGAGTTTCCCTATGGGACTCCCTCAATAATCATATGAGTTATAACATAGGGGTTTCTAGATGCTTGGAGGGGACTTTAATTCTCCACTATTTCCATCAGGAAAATTGGAGGCTTGGAGGACTTTTCTGATAGCATGTTGGATCTTGTAGGTTTCTTGAGCTCTATTGGTCTCATATATATTTCTTTGCAAGGTTCCTTGTTTACTTGGTGGAAGAGGAGATAGGGTAATCATCTGATCCAAGTTAAGTTGGACCATTTTCTCATTTCCTCTAATTGGAACATCCTTCCTACTATCACTTTATTTGCTCTCCCTAGAATAGGTTCGGATCACAATGCTCTTCATTTATGTCGGGAAGATAATACTGTTAAGGGTTCGTTTCCTTTTAGATATGAAATCATGTGGACTCATCATCCTAAATTCAAAGGCCTTGTTGAAAGGTGGTGGAATGAACCTTGTGTTGACACCCTTATGTATTGTTTGGCTAATAAGTTAAAAAGAGTTAAAGAGAGAGTAAAAGGTTGGAATAAATTCTCCTTTGGCAACATCTTCAGTACTAAGAAGACTATTGGTGACAGTATAAAAGAGGTGCAAAAATTGGAGGGAGGTGTGGTTGATGAAGAAATTTGTAACAAGGAATGTGACCTTAGAGCCCAATGGTTTAAAGTTACCAAGTAGGAGGAGATCTTCTAGAAACATAAATCTCAAATTCAATGGCTTATCAAAGGGACAAAAATACAAAATTCTTCCATCAATTAACCATGAAGCATATGAGCAAGAACATAATAAGACATTTAGAAAAAGAAGATGGAACTATTCTTAATACTAAAGATGAAATTGTTCATGCAGTTGTCTCCTTTTTTCTAATTTTCAAATGACTTTTGACTCTACCTCAATGGAGTTTGAGAACCTTCTCCAAGTGATTCCCCATGTGATCATGGATGAAGATCTTAAAGAGTTCACCAAAGATGTTTCTATTTAGGAAGTTAAGTCTGTTGTTTTTTCTTTTGGTGCTTATAAAGCCCTAGGGCTAGATGGGTTTCCTCTTGTCTTCTTCCAGGATTTTGGGATATTGTTTTTGAGGACCTCTTAAATGCTGCTCATGATTTTTTTCAGTTAGGTAGGATTCAAAACCAATCAAATTCAACTTTTATTTTCCTTATCTCGAAGAAGGAAGATGCGTCCTCCATGAAGGATTTTAGGATGATAAGTCTCTTCAATACTACTTATAATATTTTTTCCAAGATTATTGTTAATACATTGAAAGATGTTTTGGATAAAATAATTTTCAAAAATCATAAAGGGTTTTTTAAAGGGAGACATGTTTTGGATGCTACAATCTCATCCCATGAGGTGTTGTATTCTATGGAGCTTAGTAAGAAACCTAAGATGGCTTTGAAGCTGGACATCTCACAAGCTTATAATAGAGTGTCTTGGCCTTTTCTTATTGTTGTTCTTAAACATTATGACTTTAAGGGAAGTTTCCTTAAGATCATTTCTTCTTGTATCACTACACCCAACTGTTTTATTTTGGTATTTATGGTGTTTGTAAGGGGTTATTTTCTTGTGGTTGTGGTTTAAGGGAGGGTGACCCCCTCTCTTTGTACCTTTCATAATAGTGGCAGAATTTTTAGGAAGAAATATTCAAAAGATGTTGGATAAAAAGCTGCTGAAAGGGTTTAAGGCTGCTTCTTGTCTTCCTTCTGCTTCTCATCAACAATTTGTTGATGACACTATCCTTTTTGGAGAAACCTCGATTATTGAAGCTAGACAATAGAAGTTTGTTCTAAATGACTATGTTGAGGCTTTGGGTCAACTTATTAATTACAAAAAAAGTAAAATATACTTCTTTACTTCTTTAATTTAGATCAAATTGTGAAAGACAGATTCATGTGGATCTTGGGATGCTAGGATGTTGTTCTTCCATCTGCCTACTCGGGTCTTCCTTTAATTTCTAAGAAACCTAGTAACAACTATTGTAATTACATTATAAGAGATTCCAAAAGAAGTTGGTTGGTTGGAAGGGGAAATTCCTCAGTCAAGTTGTGAAATTTTTGCTTCTTAAAGCATCATTACAAAAAAATTCAGTGTACTACCCTTTTCAATATCCTCATCTTTATAGTTGAAAAAATAGAATAGATACAAAAGAGATTATTATGGTCAGGAATTGAACAGTGTAACATAATGGCTTTAGTGGGTTGGGATAAAGTGTGTTTTCCTAAATGGGTTGGAGGTCTTTGAGTTAGGAAATTGTTTTTTTTAATAAAGCTCTCATAGCTAATATGGGGTGGTTCCTTCTTGAAGGAGCTAAAGATTGGATCAAAATTCTAAAGGAAAAATATTTAAGAAACAAGGAGTAGGGAGACTTTCTAAGGGATTTGGATATGCTTTATTGTTTTGTGTTCTAGAATAACCTACTTAAAATAAGAAGTGTGTTAAAATAGGGGGCTAGAAAAATAATTGGTAATGGAAAATTTACTACTTTTTGGGATGATATTTGGCTCAATGGCCCCCCTTTTTCCTCCATTAATCACCTCCTCCAATTAAAAAAAAGGCTTGTTAGAATTAATGGGAAGTGGGTTGTTGGTTATATAAATTGGAATGGTGTGGAGCCTCAGTGGATTTCTTTCAAATCAGTTAACTGGAGTCAATTTGCATAGGGAAGACAACAAAATTGGGATGCAACTTTACATCCTTACAAAAAAATATAGGTGTTGCTATTTTCTTCTCTAAAGATAGAAAGGATGAGTGGATATGGAATAAGCATCCTTTTGGATGCCTATGGGTGAAGTCTGCTTATGAGGTATGGAAAAACTTTTGATTCCTCATATTGATTTTCATTGGAATCATGTTTGGATTAAAAATTTGATCCCCAAAGTTAACTATTTTTGGAGGGTTGTTGTCCATGGAAACATTCTCACAACTGATAACTTTAATAGAATGGGGTTTCAATTTGTGAATAGGTGCTACCTATGCAATGAAGCCCAATCAAAAATAATGCATTTGTTTTTCCATTGCTCCTACTCTAGGGAGCTATGGTCATATTTCCTACCCTTTCTCATGATAGACTAGGTATTTTCTTCATCTATTAAGTTGTTTCTGGATAGATGGCATGTGTGTGTCCTTATTCTCATAATATAATTGTGGATCTATTGAAAAAAGTTCCTCATTTTATTTCTTGTGGTTTGTGGAAGGAATGAACAACCAGATTTTTTGCGAGACCACAAGAAACAACAAATAATTTCTCACTGCAATTAAATTCCAGATTCTGGAGAATGTAAATGCGGGAGTCTACACCTCTTCAAATAGCATGCCCTCTACAAAGAGATTAGAATCAAAAAATTATGGGGGCTAAAGAAGGATCTTACTAAAGTTAATTGGATTAAACACATTACCAGAAAAAATACTGTTTGGTCTCCTACTGACATAGATTGGGTCAAATTTAATTTTGATAGGTGTTCTAAGGGGAACCCTGAATTAGCTAGTGTTGAAGGGTAATAATAAATCACCAAGGCAACCTAATTGAAGGATATGGTAAAAATTTAGGAGTTTGTTCTAATAACGTTGTTGAAGCAATGGTGGTATGGGCAGGTTTAAATCATTTGAAGGAGCTCAAATATACTAAAGTGATCATAGAAGGTGACTCTAAATTAATAATTAACAACTTGGAGGAGGAAGTTGCAGTTCCTTGAGAGATCCAGGATGTAATGGAAGATAGCAGGCCTATCCTTAAGACCTTCCAACATTACAAAATACAACATTTATACATAGGGAAATTATGTTGCAAATGCAACGACTAACAAAGATTCTAAGCATAAAAATTGGACCTATTAGGAGTTCCCCTTACTTTAACGTCACATAAAATAAATTGTCACTAAGGAAAAATTTGAGTCAAACTTATCTTTATGTCGACTTTAACAAAAGGAGAATTATGGACTAAAGGTATTATTATAATGGATGATAATTGGAAGTATAATCAAGGTAATAAAAAAGGGGAAATAATTAATCAGTTTTTGATTAATTGAAAGTTATGGTTGTAAAATATTGATGACTCAAATGTTTGTTAATATGAGTGTTTTTTATTAATATCTTGAGATGGTGTTTAAGATAATGATGGCAAGATATACTGATAATTCAAATAATTGGACTAAAAGTAAAGGTTTGTATCTTAAGGTGATACATGTCATGATTATTATTGCTGTGAATCTTTTCAATGATCATTTGATGCTCCTTGGAGGTGTCCTTTGCTATGTTGTCTTAGTTCATCCCTACATGTGAACTGAGTACATGTTAAGTTCCCCATTAAATGCGTCAATTTCTATTATCTCTCTCATGGGTATTTGTGACACACCTAATCTTCATCTTCGAAATCATTCTAATTCTTTGCTCTTTCTCATAATTCTTGGTGTGAATAATTGGAATCTTTCACAAATGCAAGTGGCTATTTCTAGTCTTGATGCTAAAGAGATTACTTTTCTGACTTGATTTCTTTTGTTGGCAGGAAGGGTTCTAGTGAATATTTCCTATTGCTTCGTAGGAATTGCCTTACTAATGAGGGCTTAATAGGGGGTCCCAGAAAAAGGTCAGAGCCTATGAAATGTGATTCTCTTAAGCAGAATGAGGAGTTGTGGGAGCTATTCGAGATGGCAGGCTTCACCCCCTTTTTTCAATCTATGTAGGGCTATAATGATGCTCTAACTTACAAACTCACAAACTCTTGAAGCAATGAAGAAGTTACAATTGGTGGCCTATATTTTATAGTTTTTGCTAAGTTAATTACATAGGTGACTAGCCTGAGGTATGGGAGAAAGAAGATAGTCAAAAAGAGCTCTAGTAACTATCAAGATTTCATTGACAAGTTCTTTGAAGATGATGAGAAACCTAAAATATTTCAAAATGGGTATGCAAGGTTAAAACTCCCTCCTCCCTATCATAATGTTAGTCTATATATTATGAGGTACTTTAATCTTGAAGGGTACTATATGAAAATTCATGGGTACCATTTCCCCATTTTAAACCATGTCCTCCATAATGATAAGGTAAACCTTCCTTTTTTCCTTTTTTCCTCTCTCCAACAAAATATGGAGCATGGTGCTAATGTCCCTCTTCATTAGGGTCTTATTAGGGCTATTTATAAGTTTGTTTTGGCCACCACCCCTCAAAGGAATTTGTCTGTTAATCTTCTTGAACATATTCCTCCTCAGAAGAGCTCAGTGAGGATTGAGCTTGTTGACAACCAACCACATTCTCCTGGTAGAGTGTTGAAGTCATCTAAAAATAAGATTTCCCCTCCTCCCACCATTGACCCTTCCAATGAGTACCTCCTCAAAGTCACCCCTGAAAAATGAAAAACCTCCCCCCATACCCCTAGGTTGGCTAAACAAAGGAAAATGGACCATAAGGAGACTAAAACAAAAAATCTCACAATCACAATTTCAAATGACCAAGATAACAGTCTAGAAAGTGGCATTGTTCTTTTAGAAGGTTGAAGGTTTGTTTGACTTGCTAAAGCAACTTCTAAGGGGAAGGAAACTTATAATAAAGGTAAGAAGGTTGAAGAGGAGGAAGGTTTTGAATCTTCTAAGGAAGAGGGTGAAATCACAATACCGTGTCTCACTTTTTTCCCAAGATGGACATTCACATCAATATTTTTAATTGAATCTTTATCTTCTAAGACCTATAGCAGCTAAACAATTAAGAATTTGAAGATGATGCAAACTAATGATTTGTAGAAATTTGTGTGTAGATTCTAAATATATTTTTAAAAAAATTTTCCAAAATAAATCATGAATTTTTCAACATCTCCTTTAATGACTAGTTTTAAATAGAAAACAACATTTTTAGAAAATAACGTTTGTGTCGTACAACATAATTTTTTTTCTATAAAGGATAAAATTCTAATTTTTGAAATATAAATTCTCAACATCAATATCTAGGGAAATGGTATTTTTCCATAATTTTTTGTTACATATATATTTTTTAATTAATTTTTGAAGTCACTGTAACTATAATTTGGACATACATGTGTGTCGTACAACCTAACTTGTTGTGTATATATCAAAATCAATTTTTTCTTTTTTTGGTGAAAAAAGGACATCAATACCTAGGGAAAGGGTATTTTTTGAATTTTTTTTATAATGTTTTACTATTTTTCCACCTCTGCAAAATGAAGAGCTTGATGTTCGAATAAAAACCTATGTTCAGTAAAAATTGAAAATTAAATACATGATAAAATAAAAACATATAAAAAATATACTTGTTGGAAAGCTCATTTCAAGGGCTATAATATTGTAAAATATAATTTCTAAATGGTGTTATTTAATCCCTCAAAAGGTAAAGAAAAAAGTGTTTTTTTTCAACTTTTTGATAGGTGCGAAGTAGACTCCATTGTGGGTATGATTTAATACTAGAGGGGTTCTATCCAAGAGGGTTTGATCTAAGGGAGTCTTGTCTATCCCTATTCAATTAAAAACCTTTAGATGGAACCTCTAAAGGCTTAAATCATTAGCTTCTCTAAAAAAATGTGAATTCAGGATAAAATCAGCATGTCCCAACAGTGAGACACACTATTGTGGCAACATCAAAGAGTTTATCCCTGATAGTCTAGGTGAGACCAAAGAGTTGAAGGGGAGGATGGTTATGATTTTGAAGAGGAGGAGTTTCAGGAAGAGGACTATAATATTGATAGGCATGGTGGTAATGAGGATGGTGGCAATGGAGGTAGAGAGGAAAAAGAGTTTGAGAAGGACGATGCAATTGAGGATAGAAATGTGAATCCAATGTCTAAGGATGAGAAGGACACTATAATGAAAAACTCTCCAATTCAGGAAAACACTAATGATGGGGATTTTAAAATCCTAAGTTCGAAGATTGATGCTCTCAATATTTGCATGACTCAAATGGAAAAGAAACTTGGTGAGGATTCCAGTTCTAAAAAGTTTAAGGAAATGGAAGAGGCTATAAAAAATAGCAGTGTTGTTGTGCATGACATTATGAAAAAGAAATGATGGGAACTATTTCTGGGAAGGGTAAAATTAAGAAGCAACAAAAGAAAAATGGGAAACCTCTTCAAAACAATAAAGCTAAAAAGTTTGAGAACAAGGGGATGAATGAGTGTTGGTTGGATGTTGTGGCGACTCTACAAGACAATTGGAGTCTTATTAAATACTTGTAATTTGTTGAATTTTCTCTATGTTTTTGTTATGTTTAAAATCTCTGGCCCTAATACCTTTATCTGTAGGTGTTTTAGTATAGTTGTTTTAGTTTTAAACTGGTTAAGTATTTTACCTTATGCTGGTATTTGTATTACTTGGCAATGTGCTTTTAAGACTATGTTGGTTGGTGGCCTCTGGTTAGTTTTGATGTGGAAATGGTTTTTGGTTTTGATAAGTGGATTGTATGCCCTAATACAAATATTGCTACTGGTCTGTATGCTTTACTTGATGTTCATATTGAGTTGCTAATGTTCTTCTAGTCCTTTGTTGTTTCTAATTTATTGTTGTTTTACTAGTCTGTTTTGATGGTTTTTCTTCTCTATTGTAAGATTTATATGGGATCAGGTCTCTTCCCTTCTTATCTAATAAAAAACTATCATGTAGTTGCACATTGTTATTAAGGATTATGTGGTCTTATAGACCTATAAAATTTATGCAATCAACAAAATAAATGAATATTTCATGTTTAGTTTGGTAATGAGAATTGATTAGACATATGAGAGACAAGGTTTTATATTGTATAATCATGAGATCTTATTATGATAATATAATCATGAACTGTTGGATGTGAGGGATATGATCTATCACTGAAAGCATATTTGAAAATGCTTTGTCAATTTGGTTTTCCATTTGTAAATTTAAATGCAATTTTCTTAATGCATAGTTCACAACAACAGTCCTAGTTAAGTCCCTAGAGAATACTATTATCTATTGAAAGATATAAACCACTTGATTTTAGTGGTAGTCAAGTTTTTCCAAACGTTGTTCTTAATGAATTTAGGGAACATTTACTAAAATTCAAGGGAAAAAGTTTTGAATCAACAAGCAAGTATCTACAAGCATTTAGTGATCTGATTGGAGATTACAAGATTCATGTTGAGGATTTTGTCATGACATTATTTGTTCAATCCTTTAAAGGTGATGCTAGCTCGATTCTTTTTCAAAATTTTCCATGTTATATTTCTTCATGTCATGAGTTCAAAGATGAATTTACTGATCAATTTGGTGAGAGAATTGATGTAAATTCATTGATCAATAGACTCGTTAAAATTTAGGAGAATGAAGAGGAGCTAGTTCCATCTTTCAACTTGAGATTTACAAAGATAGTAAGAGATATTTCAGGGAATATCAAACCAGATGATACAATGTGCTTAATTATATACCTTGGTGTATTTGATGGGAAAATGAGCTTCAAATTGAGAGACAAAGATCTCGCAACACTTCATCAAGTATATGCAATTGCTAAGGATATTGAAAATAACTCAAGATATTCAATGATTAAAGGATATATGTCTACAAGTATTAGTTCTCCTAGAATATATTATATAGATGAAATATGTAAATCAAAAAATAAAAGTGATTGTAAAAATGGATACAACTATATTGTTACAATTGATTTTTCATCACATGATGCAGGAGCATCCAAGTGAATTGGTGATCCACATTACCCAAAAATATTTTAGTTTAATTTTCATTTGTTTTGGTCTTATTTTAGTTTTTTGTGCATCTTTGGAGGTGTGGCCAATTTTGAAGTTTAAATCAATTCGATTTCGATGTCAGTTTTGGTGGAGACTGAATGACATTGTTGTCATTGGTTGAAAAAATGTTGTGCTTTGATGTTAATTTTGAACAAGAGTTTTATTGTTGCAATATTTGATTGATTTAATTTATTCGATTGTGACCACAAAATAATATGTTTATTTGTTCATTCTACCAGACATTTCTCCAAGAGTTTAAGTGTCAAATTGATCATAGCGAGCATATAATTGTTGAAAATTGTTAAATAAAATCAAATTCATTTTTATTAATCATTTTATTAGATCGAAAGGAAGAGAATATGATATTCAATATAGAAGAAATAAAAATCCAGAAGAGGAGGGATCATAATTTTGGGAGAAAATAACAATTACATAGCAAGTGTATGGGCATAGTATTTAGAAGTGAAGATAAAAGAACATAAAACTAAGGGTCACGACTAGTATGGTGTGAAAAAGAAACCAAAAAGAAAAAACATATAGATAGGATGGTAGAAGTGGTGCATATCAAGGGAATGGAAAAAATGAAAAAATGTCTGCAAAGAAAAAAAAATAGATGAGGAAGTTCCACATAGCTAGGAGTAATAATCATACAAGAGAAAAACATAGAGTGCATAGAGGAGCCCATATGAGGTAGAAAAAAATGAATAGTCATGTAGTAGAGAGGAGGATAAGGGGTGCACAAAAGTATGGAAGGAGCACAGTAGAATGCAATTGCCAAGCATAGAAAAATGAAATAATGAAAATTGGGCATAAAAGGGTCATGAAATATGGAGAGTGAAAGGCAAACAAAACATAAACCACAAGAAATGCCACGAAGTAAATAAACAAAAGAATGTATGTGTAGGAGAAAACAAATTACCTGGGTAATATGATTTAATATGCATAGAGGTTCTTGTGTAGTGTAAAGGAGAATGCACAAGTAGAATAAAATTGGTATTGGAAAATAAGTTCATAGTTTAACGAAGCAAAGGATAATAATAAGAGTAAGAGAATTGCTAGAACATGGTGATGAAATAGAACATGAGATTAATTTATATGAAGATCATTAAAATTGTATACTAGTGGTATTTGATTACAATAATAAACTACATAGAAATCAACTTTATGGTGTAATTGAATTTACATCATTCAAATAATTGATGAATGAAATTTGTGTGATTGAATAGAAATTATATGACATGGTATTTCATCTGAATGGAATAAAATAAAATTTCTACCATTGTTCTTTTGCATTTATAAGTTGGTTTTAATTGAAAAATGAAAATTTCAAGTTAAATTGGTATTGGCTGTCAAATTCACCCATTTGATAAGACTCGTGAATTTTGACTGCATCATCACACCATCCAAATCATGGTTTAGATAGACAAAATGTGAGTAGAATTTGAGTAGTGTTGATCCTAGGTTGATTTTCAAACATTGTTTGACATAAAAAAAGACACAAGGAGGAATCACCCTATGACTTGTATGCAAGGTTTTGGATGCCTTATATTTCCCCAAAGGTTTCAGACTTGAGGAGTTAGTATGTGTTGATTTATTTTATGAAATTTATGATTAAGTTTGAGCACTATGCCTTAAGATTTGAAACCTCATAGTATTGATTAAATATATGAGTAGATCGAAGTTGTTGAGAAGGTTAGATGTGTTTATGCAGAGGTTTTCATATCCTCAATTATTGATGACAATAATCGCATTGCCTTGTGTGAGAAAAATAATGTCATATTGCATATGGATGAAGAAAGCAATACAAAACTCGAAGATACATCTTGCAATGGTGAAAATGATGTTTATGATTAGCATATGGATGAAATGTATGTAAATGAAAATTGCACTCATGATATTCAAGGTGCAAGGTATGATGAAATAAAGGACATGTATGAGTTTGTACCTTGTAGTAGCCCTATTACTAAGGAAATAATAGTGTGCTCAGATATCTAATGCAATCAATTGGCTTGTGAATTTAGTAATTATGTTGATAGGGATAATGTAATAGACATTAGCTTGCAACTCAATGATGATGATATGGAAGACATATATTCAAGCATCCAATATGAGGAACCTAAGCTGAGTTTTAGTAATGATAATAATGCTTATGATGTTGATTATGATATTTTTGGATTTATTTGCTTCTTTATTAGTCATGATTGCTTCTATCAAGTGGAGAGGAAAGTCTTTGCTTTATTTGAAGAAGATATTAATATGTGTGGTGATGAAGACATATATTCACTTCTAAATGAACAAGATGTACACTATAATAAATCTCTTGATAATGTACATGAAATTAAAAATTCATTTAAAGGTCATCCCATTGATGAGGTTGATTTTAAAAATGTTGATATGGAAAGGGAGTCAAGTATCTATGTTGACAGTTCTAACAAAAATAAAATTTGATTATGAGTTTTCTTCCAATTATTGTTGTGTAATGACAACTAGCTACGAAGAGTTTGATGCAAATGGACATTATGAAATGCATGTGCCTTATTTTAAGGCATTCCATATTGAAGTGCATGAGGGTTCACAATATGAATCAAGTTATGTCACTAAAGTTGAACTAGAAAAGTTTTTGGACATCTAGGATGATGACTTGAAGCTGATTATTATATTATGAAGATCATGATCCAAGTATTGAAACATATGTTATTGATGCTAAGAAGTCTTTTTTAGACCAATAAAACACACAATGATATGATTGAGTTGCAATGTTTAGATGAATGTGAACATGAATGTTATGTAGCTCAACTAGGGGAGGTACTTGTATATGAAAAATTCATGTTCATTATACATGAGGACTCTTTAGTGTATGAGGAACATAATTTAATAATGATTCAATTGGTATGTCATTTATCCCTAGTTCTCAACATGATTTTCCATATTTGAAGTCGAATTGTGATTTTGATAGATTAGAGAAATTGCATGTTGAGGTGCTCCCTGACTCTAATGCATATGAATGCTTCAAGTTTGATATGATAATTGAAGTCAGTTTTCCTGATATTGTCTATTGTCTAGTAGATTATAAACATTTTCAGTTCTCAATTTAGTTAGATGAGCAATTGGTTGTGTATGATAGTAAGCTAGTCTATGAGAAATATCACATTGATTATGAGTATGATTTATTTGATAGTTGTGATATATGTTTTTCACATGATAAGATATTTCAGTTAATGCCTAGTTTCAAAGTGTAAATTGACATGAATAACATTAATAGTGGAAAGCTCAGAGATATGGTAACAATTGTCAATGGTAGTATCAATTATCAAGTAGATTACGATAGTGTTTTCAATCAAACCAGAGTCAACAATTAGAGAACAAAGTGTTTGACAAAGGGAGGTATTGTTTCTTCATTTTTGGGGGGCCAAGACTGCCAAATGAAGTTTGAGAATGTGGTTTTCAATGCAGTATAAAGTGGAGTAGTTATAGATCTTTCAATGGACTAGGCACATGGTCTACACCTTGAAGACGTCTAGAATCTCGCTATGCTTTGCTAAAGCCTACATCCCCAAATATGAGACATTATTAGCACCTATATTTTTTCCATGTTCCCAGTGCATGATGACCTTTCAATTAGTGATATAAGCTTACTTTTAGGCCTTGTGGAAACCATATGGATTGAGTTTTTTTGCATTAATTCATCTTCAAATTTTTATTGGTAGAAAGCTTTTACAATTGGTCAAGAGTGTGCAAACCTAATTTCATGGTTTTTAGATGAGTTTTGATACTGATTTTAATATGCCACCAATTTTAGCAGGTCTGTAAGGTCCTATAATTTTTTTCAATTTTCTCTATTCTACTGACAACCCAATTTTTTATTTATCATCAATAGCCTATAGTTCCATTTTTGTGGTTTTCAAAGAAGTTTCAGTGTCTGAACCAAAATTTTGCTGAATCATTTGTCAAAAAGCCCAGTTTACAAAGAAAGTCTTGAAATTTGGTGTGATATGAAAAATTCAAGACAAGGTGAGGATCAAACTAAACATAAATCCTTTCCACAAAATTTTGTGGCCTTTGGATGTTATTTGCACTTGTGTTGATGATTCCATCATTTGACATGTGAAATTAAAAATGTCAATTTCAAAATGTTGTAATTTTAAAATTATTTAAAATATTTCATATGTTTTAAATACATTTGAAGGTATAAATATTGATGGTAAAAATTATTTTCCTCATTGCTCTTCATGTAACTCAAATGTATTGTTTCTCAAAGGCAAGTTGGGTCCCTTCAAATTGCATTTTCACATACAAAAATGATTTTAAGTGATTATCTACTATTGATTCAGTTGCGTCCTATGTAAGGGGTCAATCCACGTGGCATATTATTGTTCCATTGTAGGTTGGTGAAGGGAGAGCAAGTTAAACTTGTGATATTTCAAATGGTAGTGATGAAACTATATCTAATTGTTTGTTTGCTAAGATGGAGGGTAGTTGGCGCCAAGTCTAAGTTTTGTTTTCACGTACATTTTTTGAGTCATTTTCTTGTTCTATGGACGATGTGAAGGTTGTATTGTGGGCACCAAATTTAATCTTGCATCTGCATGGAAAAAAGGAAATCCATTGTTGTTTGGAAGGTAGGAATATGTAAAGGCTGTGATGGGCTTGGGGACAGTGATAGACTCCCCATTGGCCCACTTCATTTGTTGATCTGGAGTATGCTGGTCACCGTGTATTTTTTTTGTTTTTATCTGTAGGTTAATGTCTTAGTTTTTTATTTCTTCTTCCATGTATCACACTGCCATTTTGGGGAAGATTTTCATTGTTTTATGCTTGCAAAAACATCCATAACAGTGTTAAAATGGTATTCTACCATGTGAGGAGGCTTTGAGGGTTGTTTCTAAGACATTTAATGGATAAAACTACTATTTCTACATTCTAAAACACCCAAGAATCATTTCTCACATCCAGACAGCAATTTGGGTGAGATCTTGTAAGTTTAAAAATGTCCCTATTGTATAAATATAACTTGCAACTTATGGAAAACCTTGTTGCAGTTGTTTAGAAGTGTCAAAAATGGAGAAAAATGCTTCTACACTGCCAAAAATGACCTGTCAATTCTTTTCATGCCCCTGCAACAATCTTTCATGGTGTTTAATCTATTTTTAAGTGTTGAAACATCCAATTGACTTGGAATATTTTCCAATATCATTTCACAAGCAAAAACATCCCATATTGATTTTAAAATTCCTTTAATGGTGTGAAATTGCTTAGATAGGATAAGAGATTATTTGCAACAAGCCAGATATTTTGCAATATATTCAAATTCTTGGCTACTAGGGAGTTGGAGTGGCACTAAATGCAAGTAATGGTTTTAGGACACGTAGAGGCCAAATAGAGTATATGTTTCAGTGGTGAAAATGCAGGCATGAATAGATGAAAATTTTACAAGCAAATGGGTTACTGAAAAAATGTTTGAAAAAATGGAAAACTAACTTCAAAGAAGATTCTCAAGGTTTAATAGTTAAAATATTGGTTAAAATATCAAATTAAATGCATTACTTTAAATGCCAATATGTGGGAAAATGAGTGTTTTAAGGATTAAAATTCTTGGTCAAAATCATCTTTTCATTGCCAATTAGATAGGTAAATGCATGGGATTAAAAAATTTCATTTTCAAGTGAAAATAGAGGCAGTAAATGTGTTTCTACGTGCAAGTAAAATGTGTGCACAAGATTGCAAAAATAGAATGGAAAACAAACATCACTTAAAAATAAGAAGGGAATAGAGTGCAAATGCATATTCTAGATGATAGTTTGTTGCAGATTAGAGGGGTCATATTGTGCCAAATGTCAACTAGTAAAAAATATAGGTTTTCTCACTCTTTAAAATTTAATCTCTGGTTCATTTGTAAGGGTTATGGGTTCTAAGAATTTGAAGATGAAGCATAGGCATAGAAATTTCTTTGGTCTGATTTAGGGAAATAATGTTTCAAATTGTATCAATCTCTTGTAAATGTGTTGAATAATCTGATATGTGCATATATGAAAACTGTACAACAATGTATATTGTCTCCATTTTGTGATGGGATATTTTTTTAGCAATATAATTAAGCTATGGCACGTTTGAATTATTTCTAGCTGAAGTGGTTGATTAATTGAAATTGCTATAAAATAGGGCATGCAATAAGGTATTTCCAAGTTAGGGAGTTGAGAGTCACTTAATGGGTGATCCCACAATACTGGTTTACAATTTTTGGCCAAATTGGACACTGAGCTGATTTTTTCTAACTAAATCTTCACTTTCAGGCACCTATAGCGGCTAAACCGTGAGGAATTTGAAGATGATGCAAACTAGTGATTTGTGACATTTTGTTTGAAGATTCTAAATATATTTTTTCAATTTTTTTGGAATCAGATTGCACTTATTTTTCCATCTCCTTCAAAAACTAGTTTTTCTAGTAAACACTATTTTTAAGGAGTGATGCTCACCATATACAAATTTTTTTTTTCCATGAAGGATAAAATTCTATTTTTTTCGAATTTAGATTTGTAATTACGATATCTAGTGCTTTCATTTGGTTTCATAGTGTTTTATTGAATATTTTTTCCTTAATCAACTTTTGAAGTCAAACCAATTACAATTCAGACATAGGCAGACTGTATAAAGCATAACTTTTTTTGTTGGATCAAGGACTTCAATATCTAGTGCACTGATATTTTTCAATTTTTTTTTGTAATCTGCTATTTTTCCACATGTGCAGAACAAAGAGCTTGATTTTCGGTGAAAAAACTACATTCATAAGAAATAAAAAATAAATATATAATAAAATTAAAAATTTATTTAAAATTATACTTTTTGGGAAGCTTATAATAAGGACTACATACTTACAAAAAATAAATTTTAAATGAATTCATTTGATCCCTCAAAAGGTAAATCAAAAAGTGGTTTTTTATTAACATTTTGATAGGTGTAAAGGAGACTCCTTTATAGGTATGGTTTAAAACTAGCGGGGTTCTATCCAAGGGGGTTTGATCTAAGGTGGTTTGATCAAACCCTCTTCAATTGGAATCCTTTAAATGAAACTTTTCAAGACTTAAATCATTATATTTTTTAAAAACATGTGATTTCAGCAAAAATTAGGATCTTTCGGACATTGTAAACCAGTATTGTGGGATCACCCTAATAGCTATGTTTTGATAGTCACTTAAGATTATCTCAAACTCTACAAGACTTGCACCAAAATTTCAATGACAAGTGGCGTGAGATAGGTTTTACTATTGTAGGTTAATAGGATCACAATGCTACACATTTTGAAACTAACTTGTCTGGTATGGAGATGATTGCATTTAATTCCAAAGCTAGTTCTATATATTTTAGAGCTAAATATAGTAGCTCCAACAAACTAAATATTTTTAGAAATAGATGATCTCTAGTTATAGATTTTTTTCTCTACTTGGGCCTTGTATTTATCACCATAAGACATATGTATACCTTGAAAAAAAATTGCACAACTATTTAGCCATGTTTACATGAAGAAGAAATAAGTAAAGAAACACATCATATATTCTACTTTATAATGTTAATAAGTAATTAGTCCTACAATAATTGTAATAGAAAAATTATTTCAATAGAAAGCATACAATGTTTTTGAATAATAAATGAGACACTTTTTTATCTCATCAATAACTTTAATTATTTATTTATTTATTTACTATTTATTATTTCTATTGTTGTGCATTTCCATCAATTGTGGCACTTCTCTTTGTTGAGGTGAAAAATAAGACTAAAGATAAAAGGAGCACCTCCCCTTCCATTTTTACTTCCCTCTAATTACCCTTGCAAAGTGGTTGACTCAATAGCAAGCCATGAGTTGTTAAAATGGTTATATTTTAAAGTGATAAAATGCCATCATGTATTCCCTTTGAATTAAGAGTAATAAATGCAAGGTATCCCACATGATGATGCACAATGGGCCATCCTTTATGATTTATTTTTATTTGAAACCTTTTAATATTGCCCCTCCTCACATGTATTTTATGCAAACGCTCCTTTATTAAAATGAGACTATAATTTTTAAATCACAAAAATATTGGAAAATTAGTATTTTCACCCAACACCATCCTTGTCATTGATAAAACCATCACATGTGATCATAAAAAAGCACACAAACCATAACTCATTAAAATTAATTCAATGCATTAAACAACTATATAAAAATTTGACAATATTGATACTATGACCATAATATTTACCTAATGGGAACACAAATTGGTAGGATCGAGTAGGATATATTATTGGTTCTTGTAGAATCATCAAAATATAGAACATCAAGACTTAAGCTTGAGCTATTTGCAAACAGTGTTGATTTTAGGTGGTTAATCAAAAGTTTGCCATGGGTTCAATTTTTACCCAACAAACTCAAAATCAAAGTAGGAATTTTCTTATAAATTATCTAATATTTTCCTATTTCCAAAATTGAGAAATTTTAATTTTTTTCTCATGCCATTCACAAACTCTTTGAACTACTAAATTATAAAATTTGGGCACAAATATCACTTGATTGATGTGAATTTAGCATTGTAGTACATGTTGAATTATCTAAAATTTTCTTAGGATTTGAATATCAATAATTAAACTAAAGAAAATTGTGAACCAAGTATGTGGCTATCTTGTCATTTTGGAGCCAAAAAATGGGTTTGTTATATATCAACTTAAGATTGACTACTAGAAATATGGAGTTATGGATTTCATTATGAAAACTACCATTGAAATAATTAAGACAGATTTATAGACATTCAAGAACAATTACTACAAGTTATAGTGGATGCTTATTTACCTCTAGAGTAACAATTGGGGATAGTGATCTATAGATTATTGACAAAGATGAGGAATTGATTATTAGGGTGAATAGAAAGCTAAGTTTAAGGGGCATATCTTAGTAGAATATGAGAATAAGTATTTTGAATCAATTAGGAAAAAATATGTTCATTATTATCTCTTACATAAAATAGTTAAGAGAAGTGGTGAGCTTGCAACTAGCTCCAATGATAGGTCTTCTATTGGATGCATGACAACTAGTAGACTCTAATAAGGCTCCTCTTTCTCTCATCAATAGGGAAGTTTTTTAATCAAGTTAAATGGACATTCCCATTTATTGCAAGCTATTCTTCAACAGATAAACACTTATAGCCATTTATGGAGGATGTGTAAGAATATTCTACCATAAGAGGGATTTTGGTAAAGTTTTTGATATTTTTTTTACAATAATATAATTTGAGGATAGCTCTTGATGAGAAGTAGCCTCAAGCTTTCCCTTTTGAGTATTGGAAGAGAAAGAAAACATGTATTGAGGACAAGACATGGGTTAATATAGGGGGTGATGTTGGTAGGACCTAGATGATTCTTTCCCATTAGGTTTAAAATATAAAAGGGTAGCCTAATCTAGTCTAATGATTAAAAACCATAAGAATATTGAAGTTTGGAAAAAAGAGAACATATCCCTAAGTAGAGCATAAGTAGTTAGAGTCAATTTAGGTCAATAGAATAGTTTTGTGGCACACATAAACAACTTGTGAAAACTCTAGAGACACACAAATATGAAGGAATGTGAACAAGGACACATCCTTATATGTAATGAAGAACATATATGTATCACATAAGGGTATTTTATAAATAGAGAGAGATAATATGAGATAACACAATTAAAAGTAAAACATGATATGGGATTGTAGAAGAGAGAAATGAATTATGAGAGAAAAAGATAGGATATTTGATTGAACTATGAATGTAATGGACATACATTAATGTATTATGACATGATGAATATATGATAAGTATATGGAGATGATATGCATGAATAGTGTGTAAGTATATGCTTATCTTTCTCTATATTATTTTGTAATCCATCACACATGTTTTGATTCTCACTAGGGTAAACTATAACATAACATAAAACTATCACTTATCTTTAATCTATGATTTATTTTCAACATATATATGCATGTTTAATTTTTCTTATCTCTTATCAATACTTAGACATACAACCCATTCTTAGATGATTCATGTGAAAAAGGTTGATTTGCACTAATTTACTTGTGTTCACATTATTACTTGATATTAATTTAAAAAGAACCATCATTCTCCCCTTTTAAACACTTTTATATTCTTTCACCTACTTCCTATGTTCCATTTTTTCTACTTGTGCTTCCATATGTTTCTTGTTATGACCCTATATTATATATGAAACCATGGATCACCTGTTTGTTTGCTACATAGTGGCCTAGAAGTGTTGGGATTTTATAAAAAGCAAAGCTCCATGTCTCCTTTCCATTACCCAAATCTTTGTGGGACTTGTTTACAAGTTGGCTAGTTATATACAAATTGTCATTATTTTCTTGTATATGGAGAGTGGCCCCAACATTGTGGTTTGGAGTCTCTGGTGGGAACAAAATAGATGTATATTCAGAAAACAATCCTTTTCATTACAATAGATTAAGATTAAGACTAAAAAATCCATTTTAGAGGTGTATAACTCATGTTCAGAATCATAAAAATGTTTCTTCCTTGTACACAAGTTGGGATGATAGTCTATTACATAATTGGGAGTACATTTCATTGTCGTTCAAAGGTGCTCATCATTTTCCATCTCATCTAAAGATTGATAGAAGCACAATACATTGGATACCTCCACCAATGTTTCACAAACTGAATTTTGATGGATCATCAAGAGGGAACCCAGGTCTATCAAGTGCAAGAATGTGCATTTGCAATTGGAAAGGTTCATTGCTAGTTGCTAAAGCTACACATTTACCTAATGATACTAACAATATAGCAGAGGCTAAGGCACTTCTCCAAGGGTTACAACTAGCAAACAATCTTGTTCTACATAAACTCCATATTGAAGGTGATTCTCTGCTAATCATCAATGCTTGCAAAGAAAAAATGATTCATAATTGGACACTTAGCTATATTCTTAAGAAATTTTTGTTATTGATGGTCACATTTAATGAAATCCAAATATCTCACATATATTGTGAGGGTAATAAGTTGGCAAATAGACTTGCTAATATGGGCTGTGAGCATCAAGAAGTCGAGATTTTGGGTGATAGTGATATCAACAAAGAGTACCCTCAGTTGGAAGCAATAGTAGAGGCTAAGCAAAATTTCAAACAATGAAAGAATCCTAAAGTTTGATTTTCTTTAAAACTTGTATGAGTTGGTAGTGTTGTTCATGATTTCACATGCATTTATGCGAAGGCTTGAAGTATAATGTTTTTCTTGGTAAATTATAAACTGAATCTCGTCTTATAAGGACTTGGAGATTCTTACATTTGGAAAGGGATTTGTTTGAGAAATACTCATATGAGACTCCACGCAAGCAAATGCCTCTAAACTTCTGGCATATTTCATTTCTATTGTGTGTTATTTTGCAGGTACAGTTCTCATCATTATTTGGAATGCGCCCAGGTTAAATCACATTTTTAAAACATTGGAAATGCAACTTCACATGAGCTTGGTAGCTGGAGTTTTGTGCCAATTTAATGGCATAAGTTGATCTGACACTGATAATTATTTCTTCAACACCCCTTGCTTTTTATTAAGCTTATCGTCGGATGCTTTGGTTTGTATGCTTTAAAAACCCCTTCCATAGTATTCTTCTCTGGTGTAATTTGGAAAGCCGTGGCATTGTTATAGCGTCTAGTCGGAAAGCCGAGGACATCTCTGGTGCTTTTGGCATGCTCTGTGTGGGTGCGAGTGGTAGCAAAGATTTCTGAAGGAGACGCTTGTCAAACGAAGGCAGAAAAGGTGATAAAATGGCATATCAACCATGAAATTTTTGTGTCCACATGAAAGTTTATAGTCATTATGATTATGATTCCATATTATGATCCTTGTCACACCCATATTTTTTACATGCTTTGTGTGCGTACATAATCCTTATTTAGCCTTCACGACCATTCTTACTTACATTGAGAAAAAAAATACTCGAGTAAATAGGTAATCACCTAATAATTAATTAATCATTACTTAATTATTAGGTCCACTTTTACTTTATTTCACTTAAGCTACTTAGGAGTGATTTTTCTATTTTTAGGTTATGTTGCCTCATAGGATAGGATGAAGACACTTGTCATGATCTAATATAATCCTCACCTAGGATTTGATCTAGGGGTTTACTTTTCTTTTTCATAAAGATTCATTCATTGTAATCATTTATTCATTAATATTATTGCATCGATACAATTATCACGTTATATAAAAAATCCATCTTACTTTTCTCTCTATTGTGATAGGTGTTTTGGTTGTAGTTGATTATTGGGAGATGTTGGGTTCACTATCAACTCCAACATGGTACTAGAGCACTAAATCTATGACTTATTATATTTCTTTTGAGATATCTAACCTTGAGGAAAAATTGGTGCATCTTAGAGCCAAATAGATCTTGCCATTATGTCCAAACACCCAAAAACCTTAAGATCAACTATCAAATCATCAAAATTTGAATAAGGTGAATTCATGTGATATTTTTAGAGGGTAGATTTATTTGAGGTTAAAGTTTTTGTACAAGTGTATGGAATTTATGTATGCATATGGATTTATATAGATTGTTCATTGTCATATGTGTGTGTATTTGCTTTGTTAGCTTTTGGATAGAAAATCAATAACTTGCACAAAAAATTGATGAAGAAAAAAAGTAGTGAATTTATTAAAAATTTCATTGTACATGTACAAAATTTTGGTAGTTGATGTAACTTCTCAAGGTGCTAGTGTTGTATTTTAGCAAAGCACTAGCCATTTCTTTGACACCACTTTAACACACTTGATCACTGTGTTGCTCATACCACCACTCTGCTTGATCCACTTTCGTTCCCAACTATTAGCGCCCACCAGTTGTCATATTGGTGACTAGCACTTGGTGCCTAGTTCTTAGCCCCCAACATAGAGTGATCAGTTTACAATAGGACTAAGGTCAGAGATATTTAGCCCTTGCACACCTTCATAGGCCAAATGGGACAACTTTGGTAAATTAGGTATAAATTGGGTGTATGAACTCAAATTTTCACAAATGAGATATTATCAAAAATATGGTTTTGAGACCTATCTAGTGATGCTATTGATTTTTATAGGTTCTACTATTGGTGAAATTTATTGCTTGTTGAAGCCAAATCTTGATATTTTCATTCCTAGGCTCATAACATTTGACTCAAAGCTTCTTTTTTTGTGATTCTTATGACATTGGAAAGCTAGTTCATACCTCTACAGAGATCTTAGAATTATTTTGAGAGAATATTTACTAGTTATTATTTTAATTAGATCTTAGATTTTTATTTTTGGTTATTTTCTTGGAAAACATACAAACAAGGTCAATTTTTTTGGATCAAGGGCTAATTTTCTTGTATTATGAGGGTCATATTTATGCTTCTCTTTCAATTTTCTATACTTTTCAAATAAAATTAATGGATCCAACTTGCATATCTCCACTCACTCTATATAATTACTATGGGTGGAAAAATAAATATTAGAGACCCATTTAAAAAAATAGGGGTTGTATAGGGTGACCATGGGTACATAACTTGAACCAGCATGAGTTGTAGAGAAGAGAAAATCATTTAAAAAATGTGATGAGGCTTTTGGTACATTATGCACATCTATTTATTTTGATCTTGTCCTTAAGATTGGGTCTTGCATTGCACCTAATCAGATCCAGAATTACTTGGATTCCTTATTTGGGAAGCTAGATACATTAGAGATTTTTAGTTAGAGAATGAGATTATTGGATTGAACCCTATATATTTTGAGAGCATCTAGGAATTATTCAAAAAAATTAAGTCTCTTTGTATTGAAAAAGTGGATTCTCAGTTGATTCTTTCCATTCTTACCAAACTTGGTCTAGACTATTTAGTCTTTTTTCTACCTTCTATGCTACTAGAGATGCACTTGGTAGTAGCTTTCATATTCCTTCACTTGATGATTTTTCTACATCTCATAAGGAACATGAAAATTTGGTACAAATGGGTACATTGAAGTCTTCCAAACCATAGTCTATTATTGCAACACAAGGAATAAAATACTAGAATACTTCAAACAGAAAAGGCGAGAAACAAAAAACAAGGATTCCAAGAACAGTGAGAAATAAAATAAATCACATTAATAGGATACCTCTAAATATTATCCCTCTTCTAAGGGGAAACCATCTAAGAAGGAGAGATCAAAATGTGTGTATTGAAAAAAATTAGCACATGATGAGTATCAGTGCTATGCAAAATAGATTGATGAGTTGAAAGACCTTCTACAAAAAAAACATATTTAGTTACCTTCATATATGTCATATGGTACATCCTCTTCTTCCACATCATCACTTGCACAATTAGGATCAACTAGTTGGGAAGTAGATAAGAAAAAATAAACTTCCATGCACTCTTTGCACCCATTGTATTTAGTCATGTTGATGGCTTCTTGATTGAAGAACCTCACATCACATGGCTTCATCTTTAGGTATGTTCTCTTCCTATGAGCCTTGTAGTTCACCACACATACTAATGAGGAACAACACTTATACAAGTGTTGTTGGGAAAGGACCTTTGATTTTGATGATGAAAAATTTCAATAATATGTACTAAATATGTTCCTTCATTGTCCTTCAATATCCTTTCTATTACGAGATTACAAACAATAGGAAAAATAAGACATTACTATAAACTTGTGGAGTAGAGAGCTTATTGTAGTTGGGATAATTGATTGTGCCTCTCGATTGTATTCCTTTTCACATTTTTTTGCCAATGATCTTGCAATACCATTGATTGGATTACACTCTCATGCATCCAGAGTGGATCAAATATCTGAGGAGAATTTTGGTCATTTGAACCTATGTGTACTTCCATCTTCCTTTGTTCATGAGACTTGTGTTGAGCTTCCACTTCCTCCACCTCATGCATCTTCAATGATTAACTCAATTCAATAGGATGTTACTTGTCTTTTAGTTTTAACTTTATGGAATGGGTTTTTGCTAGACATTATAGAGTTATTTGTTGAGTCACACATTACAAATATTGGAGACATGCTTGAGGATATTAACTTCCTCTTTGATGATAGATACAACCCACCTATCATCACTTCATCATTGCCTTTGTAGATTTTTCTTCAAAAATATTCATAATCATTTGGATTTGCTTCATTTGATATAAGATCTTTTGATTCAGGCATGTGAACACTCAAGTAGTTTTTGTGGCACACACATGAGAAATTTTCTCCCGTATCTTTTTAGGGAGTTTCTTCTAGATTTACCATTGGATTTTTTTCTTTCTAAGGGGAGGAACATTTTATGTCAATTTTGGATCATCATTATTATTCTTCTTCGAGAATTCACTTTTGGCATAGGAGCTCCTTCCTTGTGGGGGGATTCATCAAATCTCTTTTTTTCTCCTATGGGGGGATCTTGATTGTACTCGTATGACTAAAGCAGTACTTGGGAGGACATGTTGATTCCCATATTCTTTTTTCAATGTACTCATTTATTTCTTTTTTCTCTCCTTTAGAGAGGAGTTTTTTCCCATGGGGTTTTCTCCTTTTCTTTGATTACAAGATATTTTTTTGTTTGTACATGGGTACCTCATTAGGCCTTGTAGTTGGGACTCATTCATGCGTCCATTCTTGTATTCATCATTGGGTTTTTAGCTTCTCATTAAGCTTTAATAAATGGGGGTTGTTAGAGTAAATAGGTAATAACCTAATAATTAATTAATCATTAATTAATTATTAAGTCCCCTTTTACTTTATTTTACTTAATCTAAACTTAGGAGTGATTTTTCTATTTTTAGGTTATGTTGTCTCATAGCATAGGATGAGAACACTTGTCATGATCTAATATAATCATCACCTAGGGTTTGATCTAAGGTTTTCTTTATCATTTTCATAAGGATTCATTCATTGTAATAATTCATTCAAGAAGATTATTGCATCAATACAATTATTAGGTTTCAAAGCAAATCCATCATGATTTTCTCTCTATTGTGATAATTGTTTTGGTTATAGATGATTTTTAGAAGCTGTGGGGTTCACTATCAACTCCAATAAAACTTAGGGGTCGTCTTGTATTTAATATTTTACATATACTTTTATGATTATCTCCTAAGTTTATGTTCTTATTATACAATAATTCATTTTTACACATTTTATCCCCTTAGATGTTTTATGGACTCTTCTCCAATTCCTTGAATCCTTTATATAAAACCAATTGGAGGGGATATAAATGCCACTAATAATTCATTTCTACCTTGAGAGAAGCACTAACCAAACTATCTGTACAATCAAATACTTAATTTTCTTAGTTATAAGGTCCTTTTATGGATACTTAACAAATTTACCACTTTTTGTAACAGGTAAAACTTCTCATTATTATCCTTTTACTTCTACTCTTTTTGAAGATAGTTTCTTTATGGAATTTATGATTATACTCATCTTTAAATACTTGATAGTTCCTAATCAATACATATTTGTTTATTTTGTAGATTTCTAATGGAATATACAAGACAAACCTTTTTAAATAAATATAAGGTTGAGTTTAGTTAGAGTTGTAGTTGTGTGTGTAAATAATGTGCAAATTAATGTTACCTAATACTATACCAACTAGACTAACCTTAATTAAAAAAATATGTGAGTTGGGATTGATAAATATATTGAAAAATATAAAACTATGTAAATTGGAAACATGTGGGACTTGGAAAATAGAAATGACTAAGTATTGAATACAAAAATTAGTGAACAAGTGGCATCAAATGCACTTATATAGAGAAGTGGTCCTTATGAAAGTTTCTTGAAATTTCTTTTTTGGATATGCTTGTGAAATTCAGTAGTGATTAAAACTAAAGGACAAGGACAAAGTATGTAAAATAACCTATCTGATAATATTGATTGGTTTTAACAATCACCATGGCAACATTGTCTAAGGTGCACAACCTTGACCAAAGAGTAGGTACAAAATTGAAACTTATCAAGGAGCTTTTTAACAATGTTTCTTAACTTCTCAAAAGTGATCTCCTATCAATGAACAATGGAAATATGTAATTACCAATAAACTTATGAAGTCTTAATGAACATGAATGACAAAAAGCATACAAGTTGAATATTTGAAATAATTTCACCTACAAGATAGAATGATGGTAGTTTGAAATTGATAGGAATAAATGAAAACATGATGAAGAAGCATCCCAAGTTTTTTGTCTTGACTACAATGGAGAAATGGAAACCAATTGAAAACCTAAAAGTACTAATCATTGAAAAAAAGTGAGATAAAATGATCAAATTAGAGAAATATTTCTTGATATATTCTTATTTTTAGCATGGATGGGTCTATGGATCTATTGTGCACCTCTAGTATCAAATTGTGCTAAAAAGATAGTGAAACAAGCCTTAATCAACAAGTGGTGGCTTGTAGGACAATGTTGACTACTCTTGACAACCAACTAGGTAGCTTTGTCTATGTTAGTCAAAAATCTAAAAATTATAGGAAAGCTCAATCAAAAAATTTTAGACACCATTTACTTCTACAAAATTTTATAAAAAACTACATACTTTCCTTGAACTAAGCAATCAAACTTTTGTGAATGTAAACCATGCAAAAATAAATATTAAAGGGGGATTTTTAATTTTTGTTTGTTTCCTTATGGGGTTTCATTCATGGATCCACACTAAAAAAATGATAAAAAAGAGAGTCATAATACTAATCTATGTAGTGAAATAAGTCTGAATTTCACATAGTCATTAAAATTTGCAACATTAGCATGAATGGTTCATGGAAACACAAAAAGATAAGTAGGGTGTGAGAAACATTTTGGAAACAAGATTTGGATTAACTTTCAAAGGGTTTTAGATGTTGAAGAGGATTGATATGGGAGTGGGAAACCTTAATTTGAAAGAACTCTAATGGAACTTCAGTATGATAATGGTTTGCAACTTTAAAAGGTAGTATAAAGGGGTTTACACCGACAAAGGATGAATGTAAAATTCCTCCAAATAATGAAATGAATTCATGATGAATAAAGAAGAATGATAGAGGAGAGTTTGAATATTTATAGTTATGAAACACAAAGTACGTTGATGAAAGGTTTAAGAATAATCAAGTGGAAATGTCTCAACACTATGGAAAATATATTAATAGAGGTAATGGGGTGATGAAAAATAGATCAAAATATTGATAGGAATGGATGGTAAAGGATTGGAAGGGTGTGGGAGAGTGGTAAGAAGAGTCCACCTTGTAGAAAAGTTATAAAACAAATCTATTTTCATCAAAATCTTTAAATTGAAATTCCTCACCTAGTTGAAATCCTTAGAAATCAACCACTTAGGCTCAAAGATCATGTTGCAACATTGTCTAATGACCAAATAATTTTTTGGAAGCTTTGGACACGAGGTTAAATCTCACTTTTGAAGTTTTTGAAATAGTGTTGGGATGTTGCCCATAAGCATAAATAGCAAAAAGTTATGGCCAACTCAAAATTTCTCCTTTTCTATGTTAAAATGAGGCAAAGGTGGCCGATTTTAAAGAACTTGCTTTAGGATTTTGAAGAAAAAAATACATGATATGCAAACACCTAACAATTAATTATCTTGGATTCAAACATTATGGTTTGAGGATAAATCTAGTCAAGTCTATTCTATTAGGTGGGAAACTATGGATATTGTTTGCAAATTTTTTTTAGCTCAATTTCCTAAGGGATCTCAAGCTCAAAGGGTAGTGGTTGGTTTCCTCATTAATTTTGTGCTCATAAAGACATGTTTTAAGATGGGAAAAGGTGAGGTCTAAACAAAGTATGTAGTTAGGCACAAGAATTAAGGTTTGACAAGAGGGTAAATGGGGCTAAATTAATGAGAAATTAAATGTGGGATTAGTACATGGATGAGGATAATTCTTTAAATGAAAGATACCAAATATGTAGTCTAAAAGGCTATGTGAACAACATAGAAAAGGGGATATGAGTGGCTAGGGGTGACATAGCCCTAACAAAAGGGGTTAAAACAACACAAGACACACACATGAGCTAGGGCCTAAAATGAACTCAAAATTATAATAAGAAATTTGTGGGGTATGCAAAGAAAATTTCATGATTACAAATTCTATGAATGTTCATTACTTATTTTATTTCAAGTGTCTAAAACATATTTAATTTACGTGTTAATTGCTTATTTTATTTTGACATGCACCCACTTAGCAATTCACATGCATATCAAAGTGGGAGAAAAAATGTAATGGTAAAAACTACATACCCATGCCCTTTCCCCTTATGTTTTGGGCCCACTCTAATTAGAGCATACAAAATATAATTACTAGCTTACAAGTGGCACATTCTTGCATGAATTTAGATCATAAATTTCTCATATCTTGATCCTATTATCATTAATCCCCAAAATTTCATTATTTATCCCTAGATCTATTGTTCATCACCTTTGATTAGATATACCAATGTGGACTTGACCTAGGTTACTTTCAGTCATAGATCTAAACATGACTTTTAAAATAAAAATTCAAAGTTTATCTTGTCTACTCCCTCCTACTAGCTATTGTGAGTTGATCTAGTGCACATTTTTGTGTTGATTTATGTGCTTGGTATCAATATTTAAGGATATTCATTCAATCATCTAAAATAATGTTAGAGATCATCTTCTAGGATTTACACATGCAAATACTTGATAGTGAACATTTTAACATTTATTAGAACATATCGTCCTATGTGCGTTGCACACTTGTTTTTATCTTTGATCCTTGACTCAAATTCATAAAGTCAGTTTATTAGGGGTTAAGGAGAATCTGACACTCACAATTTAGTAAATTCCCCAAATATATTCCTAAATACTGTTTGCCCTTATACATATTCAAACAGGGTAAACCCACAATAGTGGGTTACAATTTTTCGAATGAAGAAAAATTAGAAATGCCCATCAAAATTTTTAAAATGGTTTACCCCTTCTAATGAAGGGGGTTTGAATGGACCACCCCCCTTCTAATGAACCCCCCGTTCGAATGAATCCCCCATCCCCCACTCTCCGCCCGTCCAACCCCACGCCCCCCAACCCTCCCCGCCCGCCCCTTGCACCATATAGGGGGGGTTCGAATGAACCCCCTTTTTTCACCTTCCCCTCCACCATTTCAAAATTTATGCATTTTTTTACTATCGAAGCTTGGGAAGGAGGTGCAAATGGAGTCAACTTGATAAACCAAGTTGGATGATTGTAATGATCGAAACGTGCTTTCCAACAACTATAAATTTAATATATTTTGTTTTTATTTTATATTTTACTTTTTAGTTTTACTGTACATAGGTTTTTCACCAAATATCAAGTTCAATGAAAAATCATTGTGGAAAAATAGTAAATTGGAGGAATTTTTTTTGAAAAATATATACGCACTAGGTATTGATGTCCTTGTTCCAACAAAAAAGGAAAATTTAATTTCAATACACACCAAAAAAGTTATGCAAGCCGAAGTGCACCTATGTCTAAATTATAAATGTTTTGACTTCAAAACTTAATTAAAAAAAAATTCAACAAAATGCTATGAAACAAAATGAAAGCACTAGATACTTGTGTTACCAACCTAAATTCAAAAGAATCATAATTTTATCCTTTGTAGAAAAAAAGTAATGTGAGTCGAAGTACACACCACTTTTTAAAAATGTTGTTTACTATTAAAAACTAGTTATCAAAGGAGATGAAAAATAATACGATTTAATTTCAATTTTTTTTTAAAAACATTTAAAATCTACATACAAAATCTCACCAATCACTAGTTTACATCATTTTCAAATTTCTAATAGTTTACCTACTATAAGTGTCAGGAAGTGAAGTTTTCTTTGAAAATGTTGATTTCAATGTCAAGTTTGGCCAAAAAGTGTAACCCATTATTGTGGGATGACCGAACAGCAAAAATCAAGGTGGATAAATTCCGACAATGCCTTCCTAGTTTATTAGATCATATTCATGAACTATAGTTCAAGCCCATATATAGGTTTAAGTTCATACTCATGTTGGTGAACTTAAGGGAACAATAATTTATTTGTAGAATCTAAGATCTTCATTTGAGTGAGCAACTAAAATTCCCTCACCCTAGTGAATCAACTTATGAAATCTATCACAACACATCTCGGTTATCACATTTACATAATTTTAATTTTCATATTGTATTTCAGTAATTTCAATTATAATTCATAACTCCTAAATCCTAATCTTCTATTATCATTTGATTATCTAAGTGAATTGTAGTAGAAAAATATTTATTTTAGTGACAATTTGTAAGATTTAAGATGTTTAAGTGCACACCCAACAATATACAAACACCATACCCAACTTCAAGATGAGTTTCCTATAAGCAATTGAGAGAACCCAAACTTCCCTTGCCTTGAATCATCAATGTTAAAGCACATGCCTAACAAAAAGAGGATAATAGACTTTTAAAGCCAAGACAAATTCTCCATATAGTCAAAAAGTTTTTATAATTTTCTCACATTGGATTAGCAATGTACATCTAATTTGTCTACATTGGTCTCCAAATAGGTAAATAATTTAAGCCCCCCTCAAGTCTTACCTTTGTTTAGGAGAGGATTACAAAATTCCACCACCCAAGGCCTAAATTAAATGGTTGACCTTGTCTCCTAAAAACTTTCTTTTTTATAGTATATCATTCAAAATTGCTCTTTCTTTCTTCATGTTGCGAGTATTTAATTTTTGTATTCCTAACTTGAATTCTTAAAGAGTGTAATTATGTTCAACCCATATTTTATATAACTTGTGTATTATAAATTTATATATTTAATATAAAAATATATTGTCCATTATTAAATGTTAAAAATATATTTTAAAAATTATAAAATTCCACCACACAAAACCTATATTAAATAAATGATCTTACCTCTTAGACAATTTTTATATTATAATTATCCATTCAAATTTACCTTTCAAATACAAAATTAAAATATCATTATATATATATTTTAACTGTCTGTCCAAAATCTGCTTTTTCATATAATATAATTGATAGGAATGTCTAAATACAACCATACGGTCATCGACTTTAGCGCCTGCCACTACCAACCCGTATTTTAAATTCGAGTTTATCGTGGCCTGCCCCATGAGATGTCAATCCATTGTCTGACTCTTAGTTTTGGTTATATTTTAAGAGATGAGCGATTTAAAGAGTCCCATCGTCCATAAGCCTGACCTTTGGAGAATACTAAACAAACATAATAGTTGTAGATAAAGATATTAAAGATAGACATAGATGGGTGTGGCCGTTCGGATAAGTGCTCCCAAGTACAGCACACACAAGAGACAAAGTGAAAGCCAGTATCTAAGTACGTATTAAACACATCATTGTGCACAAGCCCATATTATATATAAATCGAACCAGTGCAAAATGAGGTGCTGACAGGAAAGGAATGCATGAATCGAAGGAAATAAAGGCATTTGTCATGGGTGGTGCTAATTTTAAGCTTCTCCTTCACTGATTGTCTCTTCCTAGGTGGTGCTCATCTAATAATCAGCATCTTCAAATAGCCAGCCCTTCTCAAAATTCAATACGCATTGTAAATAGTTCTTTGTCGTTGGAGCTGCCGAGAGTCTTTTTTTCTCTGGTTGTTATAAATCAACACTTGGGAAAAATCATTCCATGCCAATGCTTCTGTGTGGGTAGTTGAGGAATTGCCATTTAATGGCAGTGTATGTGGTGGGTGCGTGGGAAATTGTCCTCATGTAGCCCTATTATTTGTGGGTGCTTGGGGAATTGCCACTTTTCCTCAGGTTTTGAGGTGTGTCGATGAGATAAAAGATTTACATTGATTCTGAGGTGGGTTGGTTGGCAGGAAACTATTTTTTCAGCCTTCGTTATTAATAGTGGTGGTTTATGCCATCCACGCCAAAGTTGGCAAGTTTACAAGTATCAGTGTAGTTTATGTTGGAGATTGAGAAGCCTGGAATCTCATCCGCTTTTTGAAAATCTGAGACTTGGTGTGATATGGCTATTGAAAATTTAAAAAACAGGCTCATTTCGGGGAGTAGAAGTGGTAGAGAGATGCATGAAGTATGCAGCTTTTGCTATTTATGGTGTGAAATATCTGTGGGCTAAGCCATGAGAGGGTATGTATTGATGTTTTCTCAAAATCCTTGAGCTAAAAATTAGATAGATGCTTCTGTTCTTAGTTTAGATCAAATTAATTGAATTGTGTGAGATCTGTAAGGGGATATAGTTTGTTCATTCTATATACCATGCCTCAGGGTTTGGAGTTTAATGGGGAGTGGGACAATAAGAAAAGGAAGACCAGTATATTAGATAGCCTTAGCAATTCATCTAGTGATGATTGGGATTCGGGTTCTTGTACTGCACCTACGTTGAAACATAGGAAATCCCAATTGGGTTGTCAATCTGGAAGAGATGAAGACGTAGGCAACGATGGCATCCAGTTTATGGGAAGGGAGATTTTTGAGTCCACAACATGTATTGCGATGGAAAATGTTAGGATGATTGAGGACGGGTTACAGGGTCAGAAGGATGTGATGGTGGAAATTCAAGGTAATAAATCTGTTAACCATTTGGAAACACCTGGAAGACAAGGAAAACATAGGATCGGTGATAGGGATGATCGGAAAAGTCATCACGAACCTCTCACATTGAATGACAATCGAAAGTGTATGTTGACGATTATCAGTGAACTCAAAGAGACAAAAGAAAAAATGCTAATTTGGTTGCAGCAGGAGGTGCAGAAGATCATGAATGATGGTTCTGGAGGTTCTGGTGTGCGGATTAGAAGTGGTGGGAAGGCTGGAGGCGAAATGGAATTTGAAGAGCAGCACGGCTCTGGGCCTAATGCTAATAGTACAGGAATCACTGTCTTGGGTAATGGAAGTGGAGAAATTGATTTTGGTGGTGAGACAAGTGCCAGTGGTGGAACAGGTTATGCTAGGCAGAACAGCCTCGTGGATGGTGCAGAGTATAATGTCAGGAACAGTGACACAGATCTAAATTTTGTAAACACGAATAGTGATGCTGGACGAGAAGAGCTCGGGTTTGGAAAGGAAAATGACAATGCTGATAGAATGGGTTCGGGATTTGGTAGTCAGAAAAGTGTAGGACAAGCAGATGTCGGCATGGGAGGCAGGAGTAATTCTGAGGGAATGGATTTTGACAACCAAACTAGATGCCCTCCTGGAGAAGTTGCAATGACTCTGCAGAATGCCTCTGTAGGTGGAGTACCCTTAGAGAATCAGAATCCAAGGGATGCAGTTGTTGGCTTGAGGACTCCAAATGTGCTGCCAGGTGAAATGACATTTGGGGCGGAGCAAACTAGTTGTGGCATAGGATTGAACTATGCAAGTCATGCAAGTAGAGCATCAGGAATGGTTTTTGGTAGGTCTAGTTTTGACAGGGGCATACTGGATGGTGCCAGAGGCAGAGGAGGGTTAGCAATTAGAAGCCCAGTGGGGATGGTGAATCCACAAACTCTAGTGAATTCTGCCCATGAACGTCAGGTCAATGCTATGCAGATATCAGGTGAAGAAAGAACTCCGGATTTGTTTGGGATGCATAACCAGAGTCTGCACAGCTCTGCTCCTTCGAGTATGATGTGGAAAGACATCGTGGAAAACCCCAGAGATGTAAGCCAGGGTATTTCTGCTTCTGGACTCCATGATATTCATTTTGATACCCACAACAAGCTGAGCAATAGAGGAATAGGTCCCTACAGAGGTTTAGTATGTAGTGGCACAGCATATGAAAACTCAACAGGAATGATGAACTCACCTGGTTTACAAGTGACAGCTTCTAGTTTAGGAATGCATCTTCCAATCAGTATGCAGAATATGGCACATGGCAGTTTGAATTCATCGTGTATGCCACCGTTTCTGGGAATGCAAAACCAAGCCATGACTCTGAACTTTTCTGGAACACAGAACTTTTTAGGCCTAAGCATGAACGGGAGCATAGGTTCAGTTCCATCTCTTCTAGAAGAAGGAATCAATACACACGTTTTTCCTGGGTTATATCATAATGGTCACCCACGGCATGCCTTGACAGCAAAACCCAATACTTTACCCGGTTTGTCTGGCATGCGTGGTAGGTCACATAAAAAAGGTGGCACAGGTCGTAGAACTGACAAATTGGAGCTAAACACATAACATTCAGTTGTTCATGCAGTAGAGCTCTGACAACTTGGGGGGTGATTTCAGTCTGTTCCAAGTTTTCTTTAGTGGAAGCTGTTCACTTGACACCATGAAAAACTTTGTTACCTTAATAAGCGCAAGTATCTAATGATTTTTTTTCCTGATTTATGGAATGCCCTTACTTCCATGTAATTGAAATATATTTTCAGCCGCCATTCCATCCATGCAGATAAAGTGTTGAGACAAAACAGCTTGAGTTTTGATGTGATCATGAATAAAACCATTTCTCTGAGAGAACAGGATGTTAAAAAAGTTATTGTTTATTTTTGACCGACTGGACAAGGGTCTACATCTGACCTTGCTGTTCACTTGGGATACCTGGTGAGTGTTAATTTTTTCTTGTACCAATGCTTTGTTATACTTAAACAAATCCTAAAATGCAAGCTACTGTGAATGGAAATATCAAGTGATGCTATCCTTCTGAAGATTGCTGTTAATATATATTCCATGCTGCTCCTTTTTTCCTCCTGTGTCCATTTTACTAAAGTTCCCGATTGTTTTTGGTTAGAGGATTTTTTTATTGGATCATTTTCCTCCATTCTGAGTATGTATAATTGTCTGTATAGCATAATATATTTGATATAAAGTTATAACCTTGCAATTATGTAAAACTGAGCAATGTGCCAATGTATGATTGGTAAATTGATGTGGACAACAATAATTTTTTCCCATGATCTCAATCATTTGTCTTTAATCTTTTCCATCATCTGAGAACAGCTTGTGAACTCTCTACACACAACTATTGCTCCCTTGGTTTAGTGCGGTGAAAATAATTTGTTGGGTACACACGCACTGCAAAATCAGACTTAGCAATGACTTGGATTTTAACTTTTCTCATTTAATATTAAGGAGCTAAGAATAAGAGAAAATATTTTAACTACTTTCAAGCCTTTTTTAAACCTATTCTTTTAATACTACTGTACAAGTGGAATTTTTTATGAATGATTTTTACTAGTTGAAACCAAAAATGCTAAACAAATTGAATATTAGAAGAGTTGCATGTGGTTCAACTATGGTGGCGGTGTAGTGGTTCACTAACCAATAATTAAGGCCCAAATTCCATAGGGATGGCTATAGAGCATGCTTCAATAGCCCATGAATAAGTTGCATTATCTTTATAGGAACATTAAATACTTTATCTCTCTTGGTATGTATTTTAGTACGGAAATGAAGGCCAATATAGTAAAAAATAAGAAGGATTTCGAAATATAAACTTGTTTGGGGATTGGAGTGAAAGGCTTATTTACATACAAGAGTTTCTGTAGGTTAGACAGAACGCATGCAAAGCAAAGCCTGATTTTCCCTATAAGAGTGGTAATATATAAATTCTGCAAGTAATTGTCACATTCTAGTGATATCATCATCACTGAAATGTACTCATTTTTTCTTAACTAATAACCACTACTACTGTCAGGGCTAATATTGAAGTTATATAAAGCTTTGATTCTTCTCTTTCTCCTTGCCCTCTTCAATATTTTTTTAGTTTCTTCTTCATCCTCCTCATAAGGGTTCTTTCGCTTTTGAGGACCTCTGCATGGGTCATCAAGAAAATGAACATTCCTGGCCATTCCTGTCAATCACTTTGTTTTTAGTTTAGTACTCAAAAAATTCATGAAAAATCAAATTGCTCTCGGAATCACATTCCTCCTTTTTCAATACCTTCTTTTTTCATGAAATACAAAAGTTTCTCTTCATCATCATCCTCCATGTTGATAAGGATTTCTGACATCTTTGATTTCTGTAAAATTAAAATTTAAGAGTAATAATAAGCAAGGGGACATAAAACATTACTGCAATCTAAATCTAAATAAATATTCATAGTAAAGAAATTGGATAGCAACCTGTGTAACCTGTTCATCATTGTAAGGAATTTCTTGCTCTTCCTTTATATTCTCTCTTTTCCAGGTCCTCCTGCTACATGTGTTGTTGAAAGGTTGGTAGCAATCGACAATCTTACCAGTATCTAATGAACTCTCTATTATAGGTCGTGTCTTTGGAATCTGGTATATTGTTGTCTTTGGTTTCTTAAGAATACTAGAATGCAGTACATTGTAGGAGCTGGGTTTGTGGTATTCTTTCTGAAGGTGTTTTGTTTGGGATCTGACATTTATGAACTGTGAACAACACTTATTTTGTCAAATTTATTGCCATGGGGTGTGATAATTACACATAATTCATACCAAAATACATGCTTTTATGCACCAGAGCATATAGATTATATTACAGTTTCAGTAGGCTGCACTGCAATCTGTTTTGCAGTTTCGTAATCCTTTTCTCTTTCCTTCAACCTTTGACTTATATCCTGGATTTGCAGCGTTCATGCTATTAACTATGTTTGTTTGTAACTAATAAGATTCATTTTTTATAATTGGCTAGGATTGATTATAAATCCCTGGAAATAAATGTAAGTGGTGTGTACCTGCAAGTTTTTGGTCAAGGCAAGGCATATTTCTGATTTCATTGCAGATAAAGTCTCTGTCATTGTTTTGGGAATCATCTTGAGAGCATCAGAGATCTCATTGAGCTTGAGCTTGCTTGACTCTTCAATTAATCGATCAGATATGATCTTCAGGGTGCCAAGCAAGCTTTCTTTGGTCCCTTCCTCTTCCTTTAGCTATCAGGGGAATTCATTAGACTAAATAATTGCAGGCAAATGCTATTGTTCATTTATGAGAACATTAGGAGTTTCTTTCTGAAATCAAGAATACGAGGACAACTAATACATAAAAAATTATGTAAAATATAGATTTGAAGCATATGAAATAAATCTAGACATATGGAACTAATAAAGAATATAACGAACATTGTACAATATGGAAATTTATAGGGTATTATTAGATGAAGGAAGGTTAACTGTATCAGGTAACACTAATTTTCAGAAGTTCTATTTTCTTGGTTTTGGTGTAACGTCTCTCCTAGATAACTATGCTCAGTTGCATTATTTTTTTTACAAAAATTATTGAATATTCTAATCTGGATAGAAAGCATTCTCTGTTTTCCTAACAGTTAAAAAAATAAATTGGCATGCAAACTTTGAAGTCTCGTTTGAGATCATATTTCATTGGTACATGGAAACAAAAAGTATTCCTTTATAAAATGCACATATTTGTTATGTTTGATTTTAAGCCAGTGAGGCTCAGAGCTCAAATGTTAACCCTCCCTTATGTTTGAATCAAACTGACCCACTCAAAAATTCTACAGCAGCAGGGACAACCACCATAGAGTGGAGGCAAGCAATTCCAATTACCCAAACATAAAGCCCAATGACAGGGAATTCCTGTAGGCATACCAGCCACAGAAGACCAATAATCTCTTCTCTGCTATGGCTTTCTGGCAAAAGAGTTTTCCCTACACAATGAGGCATGAGATCCAACAATTTGCCATGTTTAGAAGCTAGTTTTTCAAGTGTGCATTGTTGGTATTGCGTTTGGCCCCAATTCTTGAACAGTTTGGTGCCGACTTTAACAATGGTGCAATATTATTAGGTCATAATTCTTCATATACTCACCCAAAATGTTTGCTAGTTACTTTCAAAACAGACATTCTTAAACCTTTAAAGGAACTGACGGTAGTTGGGAAATTTTAATAGGCCCTTGGTTTACTGGTGTGGTTGATGGATTTTTATTTATCCACAGATGTTTTAGTTTCATTTTTATTGTTACTCCATGAATGAGATGAAAAACAACGGGATGAGGTTGGGTACAACTCCTGGAATACTTAGGCAGACTAGATATTGCACATAACAGACAATTTAAGTTGAAGATATTTAGTATACACTACATGCAGTATAGTGGCTTGGAGTGTGTTTCCATAAACTTCCAATAAAATGGAAGCTTACCCATTGGGGTGTGTCTTAACTTTTCTAGACGCTTCCAACAAAAAGTCAAAAGACAAAAAGTGGGGAAATTTTGCTGGATAAGGTTGGAACGGGTCAGCAAACACTTTCTGAAAATGATAGAAATGTTCTTAGTCAGTTAATAGTTTAAGAAATGCTTTTAGCAGATGAGTTCTAAAATAAACAAGTTATTTACAACATCTATATGTATAAGTTAGGCTGTTTCAAACTATAATTAGCTTTGGGAGCATAGCTGCACACTTGCATGGCAGCAGTTCAACTTTCTCTGGAGCACAAATATCATTAGAAAGATGAAGACAAATTTATTTTTTCAGAGATGGTTCTGCACTCTCTCCTATTGTGATTAATAAATATTAAATTTATCTGTACGATTTCCTCTCTCTGTGGTAGATATTACAAAACAATGACAGGAGCTTTAGCTAAATTCTGAGGTAAGCTGTAAAGACAAAATAGTTTCATTTTGTGTATTATTTTCACAATATTCATTATTCTAAAGGAGGGTGGTTTTACTGTCTAAGAATCTTCTTGTTTCAAACTCTAATTAGCTTCGGGAGCATAGCTGCACGCATGCATGCATTGCAGCGGTTCAACTCTTTTTGTAACACAAACATCATTGTTAAGATGAAGACAACTTAATTTTTGCGAGATGGCTCTGCACTCTCTCGTATTATGATTAATACATTTATACGTACTGCATCTTCTCTCTGGTGGATCCTACAAAACTATGACAGCAGCTGAGCTGAATTCTTAGATAAGCTTTAAAGACAAAAAGTTTCCTCTTTTGTATTATTTTCAATATTCATTAGTTTAGAGGATGGTTTTACTATCCAAGAATCTTTGCTTGGTTTTCCTCTTTATACACCACTTAAGGAAATATACTGTTTCTCTTTTGGAAAGAGGATAAAGCTAATCATAGTTATTTATTCAGGAATGGCATAAGTTACCAGTTGCTGCAGGGTACTTTCTTGAACAACATTTTGTTGCCGTATACCTTCAGCTACAACAGCATTTTTGAAGACATTTAGTAGGAATACAAAAAAAGAATAATAATAAAATATTTATATAAACACATATGTTTGACTGCTTATACTTAAATGGATATCATTACTTCAGTACAAAGAGAAATAAAAATGATTTAGAAGCATATGTACTTTGAAGAGAAACTTCTTTTACTGCTTTGTTTACATGCTGCAAATCACTCTGAACAGAATTCAAAACTAGCACGACACTATTCAGAGCTGTATCAACGCTGCCAAGCCTTTGCTCAAGCTCTTCTGAAATACGGTCTACAAAAATGGAGATTTTGCGAGATGAAATATAGTTCTTTAAATTTGAAAGCTTTAATTTTTTAAACTAGACGAGGGTTTAGAATTTAAAGAAGGATACAGTTGTCACCTGGATATGATCCATGATTGATTCTCTGGTTCATATTATTGGCACTAGAAGGCCTAGTTAAAGAAAGTACTTGAGAACACTCGTCTCTGCAGCTACCATGCGAAAATGGCACAAAGCATGAAGTTCTTTTGATTGAATTTTCTCGTTCTTGGGAGCCATATCTCCACTGCAATTGCAAATAAATATTTATATTTTTATAATGTCATCTTAAACATATACTAGAATTAGTTAAGCCATATAATAAGCCACTCCTATCTCATATAATCTTACAATATAGACTCGATATAAACTCATAAGGAAAATAATGGACAGAAAAATGTGATAACCACCATAGCCAGCCATATACAACCAAAAACAAGTGTGATTCACATGCAGGATGGAGACATCGAATAGTATTTGATTGTATTGGATTTTTAATTAAATTTAACCAATGACTTATTGTCTTTGGTGACTGGAATAGATGTTATTGTTAAATCTTATATATAACGTGTGAGTGGCTGCCTGATTTCTTTTCTTATTATATATCCAGTAACATACTGATAACACCTAATAAATAACTGGTCATTTCACTCACAACACTAATCTCCTTTCCTATCTTGGATTTGCTGTCCCAGTTAGTACCGTTGTCAGTATATTCCAAATTTATCATGTGAAGTAGTGCTGAACATGCAAGGCAGCTCGAGGATGGGCACAATGAACCTATAAAACATTTTATCGGAAATGATCTGAAATATAGATTGCAGCACACTATGTCATATATATCCTATTTATATTCTGGTTGATTTATTGTAGAGTTTATAACTTCCCTTAGGCCACGATAATAGAGCAAAGCTCCTGAAAAAAATTGTGAGAGATTCTTGATTTAGTAGAGATTCATCATCAGCAAACATATGTTATTTGAATTGCGGACTTGAACAGCTTAAACGAAAGATACTAAAGCGGGCTGCCTGAAGGAGAATGGTTTTATATGGGGTTTCAAAGCTTCCAAAGTACACTAAAATAGAAAAATGATTCTAGAAAACCTGTGTTAATTTTTTTGTTTGTTTAGAATTGGATAGTTTTGGATCACAGTACGTCATCCACAAAGTACACATCTTCATTCTGATGATGAAGACTGTGTAGAGGTGTAGGTGTAAAATATCTCTTTTTAAGAGCAGGTTGTCCAGAAGTATTTTCATCCTGATAATGGGGATTATGGACTATGATCGGAAATGTAGATGTAAGAAATCTTGTCGCAGGTTTTACAGAAGCATTATTCAATATATAACCTGTTTCTTGACTGCGCAAAGAATTCGATGAACAGGTTTGATAAGCATTCAACTCTATGTAAAGTTTAACAGATAAGGTAACACAAAAGCTAATACCTGATCATTCGGGATAATCTCTTCTTGTGAGTTCTGAGAAAATAGTGTACTTTGAGACACTTGCGAAAAAGATTGCTGACTCTGAGAATTCAGTGGAGGATAAGAGCTTCGCACTGGGGGAATATGCCTGTTGTTGAAAGTTTGTGCGGCTGGAGCACTTCGACCATCCAATCTCGTTCGAAGAGTATTTACACGCCTAAATATGTATTAGAAAAAATCTGTCAAAACTTGATGTGAAGAAAAATTAACTGACGAACACATTAGAACGAAGAAATTTTCACGTGCCAAAGGAAAATGTAGGAGAAAAATAAGACGAGAAATAAAATTCTTAAAAGAGTATTATGCATAGATTAGTAAGACAGTCAACATTTAAGAACGGAGAAAAATGTCAAAATAAGCATTAAAATGACGAGAAGAAGAGCAAAAATCCCTGTGTGTTGGCGAAAATTGGCGACAACCTAGGAATAAGAAAGGGCTAAGGGATGTTTATTAGATAATATTATGAATTGCAAATAATTTAACACAGTAACGCGGGATTTAACGAGAAATTGTGAGAAGTTGACCTCTATTAAGTTCCTATTCATGAAATTTGATATTGAATTGAGAATCGCTTTGCTTAAATTGTTGCCGGGAAAGGAAAGTCGGAAATTTACTTAATGTCGAAATCAAACAAAAAATGAGAACACGAACAAAATTTCATGCTAGAAAATTTCGTTGAAGAATATTGTAATTTGAATGATAAAGCGAGATTTTGACCAAATTTCTTACAGAAGCTAACATCTTTATAGCGGAAGCTCAGGAAAATTTGACGAACCAAATAACAAATGACGGCTGAATATCTTGAATTGTCACCAGGGAAGGAAATACAGAAATTTTATTTAAAAATAAAATGGAACAAACTAGCGATTTTTCACGCCAATGTAGGAAAATATAGAGATATATAGAAGACGAGCAGCAAATATATTGAATTATCTTGTTAAGGACAATGATTTAAACCGCCGAAGTCGACACGTTTAAAGGATAGATACAACGTTTGACAAAAAAACAATCGCCGGAATTTAACATCTTTGTAACTCCAATTCATGAAATATGACGGATAAATACAGAACTGCCAGTCACTTGCCTTGAATTGTCGAGCACGGTAGGCAATGCAGAAATTGAGGAAAGATCTGAACCGGGAAATGCCTTGTTAATATTTAGCTTCTTCATTGAGAAAATCTACCTGCCACTAAAATTTTACCATGAAACCAGCAAATTCAAATTGAATAAAGAAATTATAGTCAAATTATGTCTCAAAATGATTAGGAAAACCTGCGAAGTTCAATCAAATGCATAAAATTCAGTAGAAGGAAAAAAGAGTTTAAAAACATGTGAATGTTAAATCGATTGATTTAATGACATTAAACAAAAAGAAGTTTAAAGAACATGCAAATTTCGATCAATTGCTCAAAACTCAGGAAGGATTGAGGAAAAATGTGAAAAGCATGCAGAGTTCAATTAAGTTCACAAAATTTAGTAGATTATAAAAAAAATAACGTTTAAAACCTACAGAGTTCAGCAGTCAAATGCATCGAATTCGATAAAGTTTTGACAAAATAAAATAAGGGACAAGCAAAGCTCAATCAAATGTACATATTTAAATGTAGTTCAGTATATTATTTTTCTAACAGAATTCGAAAAAATATAATGGACCTGAACCTCACTTCAACTTGTTAGACTTGTTTTGTAATATACAATAGACTGTGGTTGGCTTTGTTGTTGACTAACTCAAAATCTTGAATAAAACTTTGCGCGTTGCTACTTCGGGGATTTGAACTCGGATCTAAGTACTCATCATCTACTATGTGTTTTAATACCTCTTATTCGTAACAAAAGCTTAAATAGTATTATACTAATTGAAGTTTATTTATTTTTTAATAAAATCAGTTTTATTTGTTTTTATTAAAAAACAATTTAGTTTATTTTAGTTTATTTTATGTAGATGATGACTGAGTGCTTTCATGAACACAATGGTCCTTATAGATGGATTAACTTGTGTCTACTTTGAAATGTATAGGGTGTGTTGTGCAAATTACAAAGGTTTGAGTTTTGTGATGATGAATGGTTCACAAAGAATATGATTAAATTGTAATAACTTACTTAATAGAAATAGATTTTATCATGAAAATAAATTCAGTCAGTTGTAAAAGTCATTTAATTAAATAATTTTATTGATTTTTAATAATTTGGTATTGTTATTAATTATTTTTTTAATTTTATAAAAATAATAATACGTTTCTCTATATGAATTTCTTAAAATAAATAAATTAATCATCATTAGCATAAAATATTTTATGAATAAGAGTTACGAATGATAAATAAATAAATAAATAAATAATTAAATGATTTTGATTATTTATTTAATTAAGTTGATTCTCTTTTATTAGTTAATTAAATAAATTATTATTTTTAATTGATTAAGTCTTGCACATTTCTCCACCAATTCAATTTAAAAATAAAAAATTCAACTTTCATTAGAATCCAAAAACATATTTTTACATCTCCACTCTTCATTCAAATTAAGATAACCTCCACCACCAATTTTCTCAATCTTTGTCTTATTCATTTGAACTTATCTAAAACCACCACTTGTAGGCGTCTCATTTGCCCATGAATTTGAGCTCATCTCAACTCTCCATCATTAGCTTTTCTTGAAAGTTATTCAATCCTCATCCTATAATCTAAGATCTAATCTCAACCCTTTATATCCCCATCCAAAAATCTATACAACTCATTCTCAAGTTCATTTCAACATAGTGGAAGGAAAACAATAACTTTCTACCTAAATTATTGGCAAAGAGAAAACATAATTCAAACTATCTTCTTCAACATCTAGACCAAATCCAAGTCATCACAAGGAGTGTTGGTGAGAATTTTTTTTACGTTCTTGCATTGTCATTTTACTTATTTTTCCTATAATGGAGGTGTATGCAAGTTTAGGATTATGGTTTCTTTGTATTCATTCCCCTTGTTTTATTATATATTTTGGCATTCATATTTTGGTACACCTACCACTAGTACTAATTTTCATTTTGGAGTGTGTTGAAGTGGATTTTTTGTAGGTTTTTGTGCTTTTTGGGCACATTTTTAACTTTCACATCTCCATTTTGGGTGGGTGTAGAAAGATGGGGGGGGCCAAAAAGTGGCCACCCCACTTTGAGATTCATAAAAAGCCAAAACAAGAGCGGGTTACAACGTGCTTGCATTATGGATTGGAGTGACCAAGCCTCAAGCTCGATCACTACAAGCCAATAACATGAGCACATTATAACACACTTGCATTTTGGTCTATTTAAACAAAAAAAAAGCAAAACCTCATTTCATTATTTCCTCTCATTTGCTAAAAACCTCCTTAGTGGCCTGCCAACCTTGCATAACGTGCTCACATTCTAGGAAGGTCAAAACCACTCGATTTCTTCACTGAATCTTCATGAAAATGTCACCACAATGTTGGGGAGGTTGAAGGAGTAAGTGATTTCTATTTTTTTTATGTGAATTTGGTATTAAATAGGTAGATTTAATATGTTTTTGATGTAAATTTATTTTATTTTTAGGAAATGTTAATGCACCTCCAAATCCTCCTCAAAATCCCAATTCACCTCATGCTGAAATCCCTCCTGAAGAACAACCTCAACAAACAACTTCAACAATTCCTCATCATGCTCCAGGAACTCAAGAAAATTTAATGGGGCAAATTGAAAATAACAAAAAAAAATTGAAGAGTTAATTGCAAGGTTGAGAGATCCTGCAGGAACAACCTTGCATAGAACCATGCTTGCTCAATCACTTGAATCCATAATATTACATGCAGATTCAATTAACAAGCAAATAACTAGTTGTTTGGAGAAGAGATGAGAGTTCAGACAATATTATACAAACAAATTATCATATAAACAAGTTAAAGATGAAAAATTACAAAATTTGACTTGTGTGCACTATTCATGAACCCTAAAACAAATCAACCTTTACATCCTGCAAGTAAGAGGTTCCCTATCCATTTTGAAACCACTAAGGGATAAAGAACAATTTTTGGAAAAGGTGGTGGATGGTTTTTGACCATCCTCCATGCAACAAAAATGAGGTGCCATAATATTTTTTGAGGAAAATTTACTATGAGTTTGTCCTTAATAAAATCCCAAACTATTTTGACATGTGGGAGTTCTAGGGTAGAGGTGGCCCGAGGTTTGCATAGGACAGAGTGAGGGCACATGTTATTGCACAATGGCCAATGAGACCACTCACTAAACCAACATATGAGCATGCGACTATCCCTTCCATTGTGAAGGAGAGTGTTGAGTTGATTAGTTCCCTCACCCAGAGCCTCATATAACATACCAGTCCTCTAACATAGTGTGAGGTGAGTGAGTCTTTGAGGAGTAGAGTTCCACCTCATATATGTCAGGCTTATAGGTCACTCTGTGTTTATGATCCCGAGGATAGTCAGGATGCAGGTGCCTAGGGTATATCTGCAACTGATGAGATGGTGATGATAGATGCCCTCTTGAATGACACATTCAGCCTTAATAGTTAGGTAAATGTTAACAAGTTCATTTAATCTAATTTATTAAATTTCATTTTTGAAATTCAAGATTAATTAAATTGGTTGAATGATTATAATGAAATTTTAGGGTCATAGTGTTCACTGTGTTTTCAATGGTCCTCCACCTCCCTATTACACGACGACGTCTATTGCAAAGGTATGTAACTAGTAAAGAATTATAAATATTACATGTGAATAGCTAAATGCTATATGAATGGTATTCTTTTATCTCATTTTGGATGTTGAATATGTTAATCTTGGACCTTCGATGGCAACTCCTGCTAGTGGAGGTCGTCATCAAATTTTCACTGAGGTAATATAGAGTATTTTTAATTTTAAAATAGAAAATTATATTTCATAATTGAATAATGTTTAATGATTTGAAGGTTCTAGATAGTTTGTAAGTATGCTTTGTACCTTTTAATTAATTTGATTTCAAGTTTCTATATATTTCATAATCTATGAATTTCATTTGTTCGTGTTGTTGACCTCCAAAAATATAGGCTAGTGGTGTCAATTAATTATCCACCTACTATAGAGATCTTTATTGTATTACCTCTCAATACCTTCTATAAAATATGGCTACCAACTTAGCTAATCTAAGTGATTATGTTGATTCATCCATCCTCCAACTTCCAAGTTGGTGTAGAATACACAATAAAAATCATTGTGCTTTTCTACACCACATGTTAAGATTTTGTAGCAAGAGTTAGAGAAGCGATGTTGACAACATACTGTTTAACCCATGAGTGTAACAACAACAATATTGATGAATACAAAATGAATAATCCTCAACAAGAGGTTAATACATCTCCTAAAGAACCAAGAACACACACAGGTCTGAACTTAATGAAGTTAAAGTTGAATGTGAGTCACAATTAAGTGAAATTTAGGATATATTGAGGTAATGGATAGAGAGGAAATTAGTTCACTTTTAGAAGTATCAAAAATAGAAGAATCCTGCAAGATTTTGGAAGCACAAAAAAAACCTCTTTTTCTAAACATGAAAAATTTCAATCTTCTCAACTATAAATAATCCTCCTCTCATATTGATTTGAGTGATACACAAAATCCCTTTATCTTGATGATATTATGGTTGGCTTAGCCAAAAAAATCATAGAGTGCAGTAAAGTTAATTATGGTTACATAAATTTTGTACAATTTGGTCTCCTAGAAAGGAATAGATTGATAGTTTTGATAGTTCTTGGTTTGATATTGAAGAATATTTTGCATAATGCTACCAAAATAATGAATATCCCATAGCTCTAAAATAATAAAGATCCTATCACTCCTCCATCAACCCCATCTAGGAAAAATTGACATCCTATCCATTGGAACCAACCACCTTTGTCCATTCTGGTTCCTATAAAATGAGTAATTTGAAAAAACCCATAATTCCTAGCTACCTTACAATAGATAAATTGTGTGTTTCTTCTTAAGTAATAACTATATCATTCCAAATAGTATGCAAAAGATCATGAAATATCAAATTAGAGTATTACCCTTCACAAATAATTATTCCTCAAACACATTTGTATTTATTCAAACCAAGGATTCCAAGGCATCATATATAACCTTCTTGATAAGAATAATAAGGATGCCACATTTGTGAACACTAGGTTAAACTCTCCTAACATCAAATGATTCTATATCATTGTTCCACCAAGGAAATTTCTATTGCAAATAATTTCATTGAACCTATCACCCCCATAAAAAATCTTTCTAACAACCCCATCACCAATCCTTTCATCAACCCCATCATAAATACCTTTCTTAATCCCCTCACCGCTATCACTTGAATCCTTTCATTGACCCCATGACTAACCTTAATCATCTATCTCCTAAATTCATCACCCTAGATCAACAAAATCACACACCATTTCACATCCTCCATAATGATGATTCTATCATCACCTTCATGGGTCTTCAAGAAAATATCTCCCTCAAGGATTTTAAAAGAAGATTTGAAATAGAATTGGATGCATTAACATATTCGAAGGAACACATGTCCTATATTTCTCATAAATTTTAAACTCTAAACTCTAATATAGCCATGATATAATAATCCTAATAAATCCCCTTGTTATGTCATGACCTGCATCAATCTTCTAGTTTTGGTAATTGAATAATGTTTTATTTTTAGATGATGCAAGTAGATACTCCTCCTGATATTGATAGGATAGTGGAGCATGGTGTCGGTGTAGTAGTAGCAAGCTCGATGCTTTTGATCAAGGTATGAGGCATATTAGTAAACTTCAAATTACATTTGTTGTTTAATCTCTCTATTATTAAAAAATTAAATGATTATTCATTTGTAGTTTAATTTCTATTTGGATGGTTGCTATAGGGCTTTGCAATGCCACAACATGAGCATGCCATTGTTGTGAATGAGGAGACAAATAATTTAGTTGCAGCAAGTGATTATTTTGTTAAATATTTCATTCTATATATTAATGTCTATAATTTTTATTGCAATAGGTGTGGCTCCACGAAGAATTAAATGAGGTCTAGTGAATGAATTCGAAGTAGACCACCATCATATGCAGATCCATCCCCCCGATGATCAAAGGCCACTCATGATTTGTTTCCTTCACCTAGAGGGAAATGACTATTTATTATGGTCCTTTGTTGTATTCCTATATGGCATTTTTGAACATATATTTTGTATTGTATTATTATATGCCCATATGGCATTTTTGTAAGCCTATATGGATTTTTTGTATATATGTTATACTTATATCGACATATATTGATGCATGCCTATATGACTATTTGGTTAATACATATCTTTTTTTAATGGTGTCCATGTTTGCATAATAACTGATCATTAAATAAATGAATAATTATTTGATGTAACTATAAATAATTAAAATGTTATTCCAATCAAGTTTTTGATAATAATATGTTACCTCCATTATACAATGACAAGCTTCAATATATATTTGTAGATGGTTTACTTCTAATATTTAAAATCCAAGTATATTACATGCTTCATAACTTATTTTTAGATTTACGTATTCTTCTTTGTAAGCATTATAACACTTTATTGAATAATATGTTTTTTTATCCATTCATTCCTAATATTTTGTTGTATTGATAAAATGAAGACAATGAGGATGTGAAGATTTTATCATGATGCACCTTTACCTTTTTTAGTTTCCCACTGTATTTTATGTTTGGCCTTTTTTATTACCTTTTTTTTATGGTGATCCTCACACTCATTTCACCTATATTTGTTGGTTAATTATTATCTTTCCTACACCACTATGTGTTTGTAGTCTTTGATGCCATATTTTTAGCATATAGTTATGGAATCAATTTTTATTCAAGACAAAGTACTAACAATTTTACACTATTCATGCCCACACTTTCCTTCATCTAAAAAAATGTATTCCTATATTGACCAAAATGTTTATGACTACACTGAGTTCAATCAGCAGAGGAGACTAGTTCTTTGGTGTAGATCATTTAGTCATAAGAGTATAAAGATACCTACGTTGACAAAAAATTGTAAAGTGGACTTATTCTGTAGCCACCCCAATGTGTTGGTATTGTCGGTTTACCCCCATGAGATGAAGAATGTAAACAATGCATCTTGACAACTTTTTACTAAATGTAACTGATAGTTTTTGGAACATTTGAAACATCGTCGCCATGGTGGAATGACTTGGATATATGAAAAATTGGGAGGTTATCGTAGAGAGAACCTACATGACCTTATATCTTCAAATGAAATGTTTCTAAGTGTTGCGATTTCAGAGTAACAACTCGTCAAAGTTTTCCACTTTTTGGCACTGAAGGCTCTGAAGAGATAACGTCGGTACAATGTAACCTGGAATGTTCTGGCATGTTGGGGTGCAAAAAAAGACCTTGCCTACCATAAAACCACCTATTTCGACATGTTGGAACTGTTAGTTTGGTCGCATGATGAACAAAACAAAAATTACGCCACTTTGCAACTTTCTCTTCAATGCTTTGACACTTTTTCCATAAATTAAAAACTTGTCACCATAGGCAAATGGATTGGAGATATGAAAAACCAAGAGAGGTTATTGTAGAGGGGCCCTACATGACCCTGTACCTTCAAAAAGAATGGTTGTATGTCCCACAGTTTCTAAGAAAGAGCTCATCAAAGTTTGTTGCTTTTTCGCACTTTGGTCTCTTAAGAGAAATCACCAATGTAATGTAGCCTGGAATGTTCCGACATGTTGAGGTGTGAAACATGACCTTGTATAGTGTAAACCTACCCATCCAAACATGTTGGAACTATCGGTTTGGTCGCATGAAGAACATAACGAAAAATACACCACCTTGCAACTTTACACTGCATGCATCTAATGCTTTTTCCATCAACTGGAAACTTGTCACTACGAGCAAATGGATTGGAGATATTAAAAATTGAGAGAGGTTATTATAGAAGGTCCCTATGTGATCCTGTAACTTTAGACATAATAGTTGTAAATGCCCTGGTTTTCGAGAAAGAGCTCGTCAAAGTTTTTTTCTTTTTTGCACTTTGGTCTCTTGAGAGAAATTGTCAGTGCAAGGTGAAGCCGCAATAGTGATTTACAATTTGATGGAGGAAGGAATACTCACAAAAAATGAGTCCGTGACCAAAAAATTTGGTTTTAGGTGTTTGAACGAACCTACAGGTTCAAGCGAACCCACTTAAATGCTTGCCCCCCATTTCCCGCCCAAAAAACCAAAGGAAATGCAAATTAAAAGGTGGTTCGCTTGAACCCCCCTTATCCCTCATTCTCCCCCTCAAACACAAAAAAAATCTAAATTTTTGCACTTCGGAGCTCGAGTTGAAGATGAAAATGGCGGAGACTTCACAAACCCAACTAGAATCAAGTAGTCCTCAGAATGAGCTATCCAATGAATATAATTTAATATGTTTTGGTTCTATTATGTATTTATTTTTAGTTTTATTAAACATAGGTTTTTCATGAAAATCAAGCTCTCTTTACATGTGGAAAAATAGAAAATTATCAATTTTCTTTTTTGAAAAATATGAGTGCACTAGATATTGAAGTTCTTGATCCAACAAAAAAATATTGAATTTCGATACATACAAAAAAAGTTACGTGTTATATGGTCGCGCTATGTCTGAATTGTAATTGGTTTGACTTTGAAACTTGATTGAAGACAAAATAATCAATAAAAAACTATCTAACCAAGTGGAAGCACTAGATATTAGAGTTACAAATCTAAATTCAAAATAATTAGAATTTTATCCTTCATGGAAAAAAGTTATGCGTTATACGGTGAGCATCACTTTTTTAAAATGTTGTTTTCTAAAAAAACTAGTTTTCGAGGGAGATGGAAAAAAAAGTGCAAACTGATTCCAAAATTTTTGAAAAAAATATATTTAGAATTGTAGACACGTAAAATGTATCGATTGACATTGTGCATCTGATCCCGACTACTAACATCGTTTCATCTTGAATCCTCCCTCGGTCTAACCATTTAATAAAATCCCCCTATTTGATTAAATTTATCAATATTCTGCTCTTAATTAAATAAACCAGTTATTTAATTAAGTCACCTCTTCTCGATAATTAAAATAATCATCTGATCTAATTATCCCTATTTAATTAAATAATTTATTTTATTTGATCTCTAAAGTCTATCTATTAAATTAAATAAATTAAAACCTTATTTAATTTAATCTAACATCATCTCTTTTAATTAAATAAATCAAAATCTTTATTTAAAAATCTCTTATCACCTTCCTCTCATATCTGATTTAAATAAATCCATAAATCTAAGTCAAATTGGTCACATCATCTAATCCCTTCATTAAATTAATTAACCTTTGATTAATTTAATCTCATATCATGTCCCATCCTCCAGCTTTTACCACTTGCACATGAAAATAGATTTAATTGATTTATTAAATCTCTATTTTCCTAACAAGACATCTTTTTAGGAATATTCTCCAAGTTTGAATTCAAAAATCCAAGTTGACATGTACATCCAACAAGGCATTTACTCCATTTTACATGTCCTTTGCTTGAGCCAAGTGGCATTTAATGCATTTTCCCTTCCCTCTTGCAAGTCATTTCAACAAAATTCAAATTAAAAAAATAGGCATTTATTGGCACAATCCTCAAAACTTGCACATCCTCCATCCACTCATGGGTTGACAAATGGCATCTTGCCATTGGTTGAATGTTAGTCCCACATTGCTCAATTTTGGACATTCATCCTTCAATCTCATCTATAAATGAAGAACTCCTCTCCTCATTTGATCATCCACAAATTATGCAAAGTTACCATGCTCAAATATCTATCAAATTCCATCCATCATTCTTAAATCATAGCTAGGTTATGCAGGTTTTTAGCTTGGAGCATTCACCATCCTTCATCAAAGTGGATCAACTATCATCAACACATTAAGCTTGCATCATAGGAATTGGGAAAGGGCCAATTTTCACATCAAATTGGCACCAATTCCCCCATGGGATCATGAGTTTGCTAGCTTAATTAGGATTCAATCTCTTTTATTGTTATTTCATTGTTTTTTTTCCTAATTTGAGCTATGTTAATGGATTTCATGGGGAATCCTTGTTCTTACTTGCATTCTAACATCTAATGTGTTTATTATTATTGTTTTGTAGGTATTAGGATTGGGGTTCGTACAAGAATCTATAGACAAAATTTCACGAAACTCTAGTTTGCATCATCTTCAAATTCCTCACGGTTTAGCCACTATAGGTGCCTAAACGTGAAGATTTAGTTAAAAAAAATTATTTCAGTGTCTAGTTTGGCCAAAAATTGTAAACCACTATTGTGGGATCACCCTGCAATGTAGCTTGGAATGTTCGAGCATGTTGGGGGTGTGAAACAAGACCTTTCCCAGTGTAAAATTACCCATCCAAACATGTTGGAACTATTAGTTTGGTTACATGACGAATAGAATAAAAATTATGCTACCTTGCAACTTTCTCTTCAATGTATTTGACACTTTTCCATCAACTGAAAACTTGTCACCATGGGAAAATGGATTGAAGATATTAAAAACTGAGAGAGGTTATTATAGAGGGGCCCTACATTTTTAAGTTCCATGGTTTCCAAGAAAGAGCTCATCAAAATTTGTTGATTGTTTGCGCTTTGGTCTCTTAAGAGAAATCGTTGGTGCAATGTAGCAAGGAACATTCCGACATGTTTGGGTGAGAAATAGGACCTTGCATAGCATAAAAAATACCCATTTGAATGTGTTGGAATTCTTTGTTTGGTCACATGATGAACAAAACAAAAATTACTCCACCTTGCAATTTTACACTGCATATATTTGACACTTTTTCCATCAACTGAAAACTTGTCACCATGGGCAAATGGATTAAAGACATGAAAAATTGAGAGAGGTTATATTAGAGGGGCCCTACGTGATCTTGTACTTTTAGACGAAATGGTTGTAAGTGACATAATTTTTGAGAAAGAGCTCATCAAAGTTTGCTATTTTTTTGCACTTTCATCTCTTAAGAGACATTGTTGGTGCAATGTAGCTTGGAATGTTCTGGCATGTTGGGGTGCAAAACATGACCTTTCTTAGCATAAACCTACCCACACAGATATGTTGGAACTGTCAATTTGGTCACACAACGAACAAAATAAAAATTACACCACCTTGCAACTTTCTCTTCAATGCATTTGACATTTTTTCTATCAACTGAAAACTTGCCACCGTGAAAAAATGGATTGGAGATATGAAAAAATGATAGAGGCTATTGTAGAGGGGCCCTACATGATCCTATAATTTCAGATGAAATGGTTGTAAGTTCCATGGTTTTTGAGAAAGTGCTCGTCAAATTTTGTTGTTTTTTCTACACTTTGGTCTCTTCAGAGAAATCATTGGTGCAATGTAGCCTAGAATGTTCCGACATGTTGGGGTGCAAAATAGGACCTTGCCTAGTGTAAACCTACCAATATATATGTGTTGGAACTATTGGTTTGGTCACAAAACAAACACAACGAAAAATACGCCACCTTGCAACTTTACACTGCATGCATTTGACATTTTTCCATCAACTGAAAACTTGTCACCACATGCAAACGAATTGGAGATATGAAAAAATGAGAGGTTATTATAGAGGGACCCTACATGATCTTGTACCTTTAGAAAAAATGGTTGTAAGTGCCACAATTTCTGAGAAAGAGCTCATCAAATTTTGAATTGCTTTTTCATACTTTGGTCTCTTAAGAGAAATCGTTGGTGCAATGTAGCTTGGAACGTTCCAACATGTTGGGGTGCAAAATAGGATCTTTTCTAGCATACACCTACCCATTTGAACATTTTGAAACTATTAGTTTGGTCGTACGATGAATAGAAGAAAAAAATTGCACCCCCTTGCAACTTTACACTGCATGCATCTGACGCTTTTTCCATCAATTGAAAACTTGTCACCACAGGAAAATGGATTGGAGATATGAAAAAATAAGAGGTTATTGTAGAGGAGCCCTATGTGACCTTATAATTTTAGACAAAATGGTAGTAAGTGCCACAATTTCTGAGAAAGAGCTTGTCAAAGTTTTCTATTTTTTTACAATTTGGTCTCTTAAGAGAAATCATCGGTGCAATGTAGCCTGGAACGTTCCAACATGTGGGTGATCTCACAATACTGGTTTACAATTTTTGGCCAAACTGGACACTAAACTGATTTTTTCTAACTAAATCTTCACTTTCGGGCACCTATAGCGGCTAAACAGTGAGGAATTTGAAGATGATGCAAACTAGTGATTTGTGACATTTTTTTTTCAAAATTTTTGGAATCAGATTGCACTTCTTTTTCCATCTCATTCAAAAACTAGTTTTTTTCAATAAACACCATTTTTATGGAGTGATGCTCACTGTATAACACAACTTTTTTTCCATGAAGGGTAAAATTCTTATTTTTTTGAATTTAGATTTGTAACTATGATATTTAGTGCTTCCAATTGGTTTCATAGTGTTTTATTGAATATTTTTTCCTTAATCAAGTTTCGAAGTCAAACCAATTACAATTCAGACATAGGCAGACCATAAAACACATAACTTTTTTTGTATGTATCGAAATTCAATTTTTTTTGGTTGGATCAAGAACTTCAATATCTGGTGCACTAATATTTTTTTTTTTTTGATAATCTTCTATTTTTCCATGTGCAGAATAGAGAGCTTGATTTTCGGTGAAAAACCTACATTCACAAGAAATAAAAAATAAATATAATAATAAAATAAAATTAATTTAAAATTATACTTTTTGGGAAGCTTATAATAAGGACTACATACAAAAATAAATTTTAAATGAATTCATTTGATCCCCAAAAGGTAAATCAAAAGTGGTTTTTATCAGCATTTTGATAAGTGTAAAAGAGACTCCATTATAGGTATGGTTTAAAACTAGCAGGGTTCTATCAAGGGGGTTTGATCTAAGGTAGTTTGATCAAATCCTCTTCAATTGGAATGCTTTAAATGAAACTTTTTAAGGCTTAAATCATTATATTTTCTAAAAATATGTGATTTTAACAAAAAATAGAATCTCCTAGAAATTGTAAATTAGCTTTGTGGGATCGCCCATGTTGGGGTGCGAAACAAGACCTTTCCTAGTGTAAGCCTACCCATACAAACCTGTTGGAACTATCGGTTTAGTCGCACGACGAATAGAAAAAAAAATACGCCACCTTGCAAATTTACACTACATATACAAAGGCATCTTAAAGGGCAATAAGAAAGGGGTCTATCATTACACAAGAAGGACAACATAGTCTTTCCCAAGTGATAGGTGTTGCTATTTTTGATCAACTTGGCCAAAACCTAAATATGAACCTTTCAATTATAAAGGAAGAAGTTGTTAGTGTGATATAGAATGCACACTTTACAACTAAGACTAAATAAATAGAAGCACAAGATAACCCTATCTTAGAGAAAAACCTTAAAATATCGAGAATCAAATGAAGACAAAAAATAATATGATTATTGCAAATGATTCATCTTTTTTTTTTAAATGTGAATGTTGACATGAATACATCAATCTTGCAAGATACCAGTGTTGGAAAGAGACACTGCACATGTTTTCTAGTGTTGTCATTGATGGCAAACCTTGTCAGTAAATCGATCCACACGTCATCATTTACTCATATCGATAGACAAATTAAAGATCAGTGTTTATCTATTAAGTTAGAACAAACCATCTGGTAGATCTGTGTTCTTCGATTCATATGCAGACTCTCTATTATTATTTTGTGTTGTGGATCTCAAGGAAGTTTGTTCAATGCATAATCTGTGTTATCTGTAAATCCTGGTGCCTTGTATTGACTTGTTTGAAAGTTAGAAGATCCAGTTGGAAAATTTTCTGTTCATCAGTGTATGAAGGTCGTGGTGAATATAGCGTGTCGTAGATATTTGAGGATTTATGCTTAATTGCTTTTGTGTTCGAGCATTTTGATTTGGGTCCTCACTATGTTGTGGCCAACTCTTATGGATGCACATTGAATATTATGGATGATTTGAGCTGACAATTTGTGAATATTTCTTATTTTGTTGAGGCCGACATGAAGTGATTAAATTCCTTGTAGCAGATATATATATAATCGATTATATCATTTTGATGTATGTTTGATGTGAGTTGATGTATGTTGCGAATGTCAGAAGATCAGTAGAGCGATTATGCATAGTTTCACTTGTGCATTAAGGATTTTTGTTGCAAGTTAAAGCAGAACAAAGCAGAAGTGCAGAATCAGACAGAAGGTCCAGAATTCGATTGTTGAGCCTAATCAGAACTATAATCAGGCACTTGTAGATGCTATCTTTCTCAGTTCAAATCTTTTGGAAGTATTCCAAACTTTTGTAAGGAAGTGAGCCTTTTTGTTTTTGAGTAGTGAGCTCTAAGTAGTGTACCTGAATGCAAGTGCATTCCCATTTTGTAAACATCTTTTTGAGTATACTCAGATCATATCATGGATTGGCCATCCATCGTGGTTTTTCCCCTAACAGGGTTTCCACGTAAAATCCTTGTGTTATGGTGTTGTGGTTGCTTGCTTTATGTTCATGCATATTTCTTTTGGTTGAATGTTATAAGTGCTTTGAAGATCAGATTAATAAAGCTAAAATTTGCACAACACTGATTCACCCCCCTCTCAGTGTTTCTTGTTTCCAACAATTGGTATCAGAGCTTAGTTCCTCAGAAGGAATTTAACAGCTTGGGGAAGATCTTGAAAAATGTTTTAATGGATTCAAGCAGTCTTCAACAACAACTTATGGTGGCCCTAGATGATCTTGATCAGTCAAAATATGAAGTTCAGGAATTGCAAGCAAATCTTCTAAATGCTGAGAGATTCATTGAGTCATTGAAAGATAAAATCAATAAGTCCAGGGAGAAGAGAAGGAAACTCTATGATAAGATCAAGAAGGATGACAGTAAATGTATTGTAGATGAACAACTGAGTCAAGCCTTGAAGGAAAAGACAGAAGAATGTGAAAATTTTTCCAGAGAAAATACAGTCCTAAAGCATGAGATAGAATATATTATGATGAGGATGACCAAGGAGATTGAAGACAAAAAGAAGAATGAAGAGAAGCTCGCACAATCCTTGAAAGAAAAATTTGAAGAATGCAGCTGAATTACTGATGGATTCAATCAGTTGGACCTTGAATTGGAACAATCTAAAAACAATGAAGAGGAGCTTGAAAAGTAGATTGATGATCTCAGAGATGAACTTGCTACTGCAAATGAATTCAAGGAGAAGTTTAAGGTTAGCTCAGCCAAGCTTGATGAACTGAATAAAAGTCAGAGGACTGAAGGTGACAAGCAAGGCCTTGGATATGAGGAAGGAGAAAGTTCTAAATCTGGACAAAGGAGATTTAGGCAAGGAAATCAGATGAGAAAAACTGGAAGATATCCGATAAGACAACCGAATGCTCAGAGGTTCAATGGTTATTGTTTTACTTGTAATAAATTTGGTCATATGGCTTCTCAATTTAAAAGTAGAATGAATCCAAGTGGTCCATCATTCTCTGGTCAGTGCTTTAATTGTAACAAGTATGGTCATAAGTCAAATGAATGCAAAAATGTGATGAAATTTTATAGAGATGTCATATGCTATACATGCAATAGATCTGGTCATATTGCTAACCAGTGCAGATCAAGAGAAAATTAGTGGAACAGCTGGTCTGGATAGAGAAATGTGGTGTGCTACAATTGCAACATAGCCGGTCATATTGCTAGATTTTGCAGAAGAGGTCCAGTAAATCAAAGAAGAAATATGTAGAAGGATGAAAAATGAAAAGGGAAAGTCACTACAGATCAGATCAGGAAGCAGATGAAGAAGAAATGGGTAAAGAAGAGTCCCTCTGTTGCAGAAAATGAGCCCGCACTAGAACCTGCTTCTGGTAATTCCTCCAGGAATTAGTTTTAGGCCTTTGGCCTAGGGGGAACTGTCAAGAAAATATTTCAAACCCCTTGCTAGTAATTGACACTGGGATGTGGATGAGTACAATAATTGCATCGATGACCTATAGATGTTGTTGGATAGTTGGAAAAAGTATTTATGCAGAATTAAAGGTCCGCAGAAGGGTTATCTTTCATAGTGTATGGAAACATGATATCCAGATGAGTTAGGGAAAAATAATTTATTACATCAAAAAGGTTAGGTGTGTGAATGATAAAAGGTCATTTCTATCTTTCATTTGTCACTTTGCATTTTAAAGTGAAGAAGTTTGGAGAACTTTGAAGCAAACTTTGGCAAGGATTTAAGTGAAGGAAATTCAAAGATCAAACCCTAATCCGGTGAAAAGGTATTTATCGGGAAAACTTGCGAACCTGTGAATTTGTGAAAATGACTACTCCATTGGTAGTTGAAGTCAAGGATAGACCCCGTCCGAAATTCAAGTGGCATCCTTTCAAATCTGTTGAGACCGAGCCCTTAGGTGCATTTTTTCGTCTGTTCTGTACAACGTCTTGCATATTGAAGATATTAGGGAATACATTCATGCTAATATTGAGGAATTAGGGAGCTTGTAGTTTCTGAATTTATATTCCAAACAAATTGTTGGAGATGATTTCTATGTTAAGCCCGAATTCAAAATCCTAGAGGAGAAGAAATTCACGCATATTGTGAAATTCCCCATGTTTGATGAAAGCGAATGGGTCTAGTATATCTTGAGTTGAGTTCATGTTAAATTTATGTGGTTGAGTCAACCTTTCAAGATTACAAAAGAAGCTATAAGCACTGTTATAGGTTTAAATTCCTCTGGTGGATTGCCGATTTTGAAGTCTGTGAAGAATCAAACAGTCACTGATGCAACCGGTTTTGTATTTGATAGAAGAGCAATGATGATTAATAACATCATTGATGTGGGTGAGAAATTTTCCTCGATGGTCATTGGTTACAAGTTATATCACTCCAACGAATAAAATTTTGTATCTGGTACAACTATATATGTAGCATATCAGATGGTGAAAGAGAATGCAAAGTATGATTTATGCGAGTTGCTTCGAAGTTAGCTTATGGAGAATCTTGGTAAGATAAAGAAAGACAAGAAGAATTCCTTTAAATATGGTAATTTGTTGCTTTGTCTATTCTTTTATTTCATGAATGAAGTTCTAGGATTTGGAAAAGTGCATTGGCAAAGTGATAAGCCTGTAGCTGTTCAAATTAGAGATATTTTGTATAGAGTTGGTGATATGCAAGCCAAGAAAACTGCAATCTGGGGATATTTCAAGAACTTTCAAAATGTGATGCAAGCAAGAGAAATAATTCCTACTTCTATTGTGGAGAAGTATAAGGATACAATTTTTTTTATGGTGGACATTGATCAATGCCTGATGGAAGCTGCAAAACCTAGAACCTTCTAGATTATGCCAATGGGTTATGAAGTTGAGGAAAACATCTTGGAATTATATGCACAACATTTGTTGAGTAAGCCTTGGGATCTGAAAGAAGAAAGGTTTGGAACATATGCAAAGAAGGATATGCAAGTGCATGAGCAGTTGAAGAAACCAATGATAGTCTAGAGAGTAAGAAAAGAAGTGGAAGTCTTTGCAGAAAGCATGGGTATATCTGAAAAAGTTGTAAGAAAAGCCAAAAGGAAGAGAGAACAAGCTAAATCATAAAAAGAGCCAGCTAGAACTGAATCTGCCTGAACTAGATCAACAAGAAGGATAAGAGTACAAGAGTCTATGCAACTGTCTTAGAAGATGAAGAGACATAATCTAATGAAGAAGTGAGAGAAATAAAGCATATGGGCACCCAAGCAACAACAACAGTCACTAAGGACAAGCCCTCTGATGAAAAAGAGAAAGCAAAGAAGAAGATGAAGCCTGAAAAACTAGGTATGTCCATAGAGGAAGTTGAAAGAGGCATAATCAAGGATGGTAATCTTAAGCCCCTATGTGAAGTGTATGGTACCTTTGATAGTGTTGGTCAAAGAGTTCTTGAGGAGGCTACAATACAATATTTGAACAATTTCAATATGACTCTTGTTGAGATAATGGCACAGTTGCCTAAGGATTTGTATGAAATTTTGGAAATGAGGAGAGTAAGTGCAAGAATTGAAGAAGAGAAAATGAGAGAGAATTCTTGTAGACTTATGTCCGGTGGTGTCTATGGAGGAAATGAAGTCAATCCTGAATAAAGATAAGAAGGAATTCAAGAGAAAGGCAAGGGTGAACAAGCTTATGATTGGTAAGACTAAAGAGGTAGCAAAAGAAACTAAAAGTATCCTGAGGGAAGTTCTAATAAAGAACAAAATTGATGTTGTTTCTAAAGAAATGCATGTGGAAGATATCTCATCTGGTCTGGTAAATGAAGAGGTTACAGTAGAGGACACTCAAATTCCTCCTAATGTGCATGATACAGAAGTACCTATGGAGATTGAAGCTCCTAAAGTTGTGTCGGTTGAAGAAAAGGAGATGTCAAGTGAAAAAGTTGAGGTTCCTAAAGGAAAGCAAGAATCGGTAGCTGAAGAATCAGTGGTTGAAGAAGAGAAGGTTCAAGTAAAGGAAGTTCCAGTGGAAGCAAGAGACACTACAGAGGAAGTGAAGAGATTTCTGGAAGAGCAAAAGGAAGAATTTGATCTTGAGTTGGGAAAAGGTCCTATTCATTTGTCTACTTTGTCCCCAATTCAAAAAATGAAAGTCACATCATTTGCACAAGCTAAGGCTAGGGAAGAAATTCTGAAGTCCCACATTGAGGACAGTGAGCTATTAAATCTTGCATCTGGTATTCTGGAGAAGATCATGCCTACTCATGTTAAGGATCCATTCGGTTCTTCTTCCGGTGAGCTGAAGAAGCTTATTAATTCGGTAAGTACTCATTTTGAGTCACTTGAGAAGTCAGCTTTGATCAAGGTACAAAAGGAGTTTGATGACAAAAGGTTCAGTAGACTGAAAGGAATGATAGCTAATGATAAATATTTTTTAGCTACCTGTGTGAAGAATGCTCAAAGTGCACTATCTGAAGGTGGATATATTTATAAGTCATGTTTGTCTTTGTCAAAAATCACTGAGGACAATGAGAAGAAGGTTAAGGAACATGAGAAACAGTTAGCTACTATTTCTGATGCTTTTGATCCTTTAACTATTTCTGTTGGAGAGCAAGAAGGTAAATTTATATCTCTACTTGACAAGATAAAGAGTTTGAAGCATGATAATGATAGATTTGTGGAAAGAGCTTGTGAACTTAGAGACCTAATTGGTCCGAAGATGGTTACTATGTTGATTGCTTTGAAGGAAGCACAAGATGCTTTGGTGATCATTGATCTGGTGAACCTTGAATCAACAGAGATGCAATCTTATTTACTCTGTGGTAACATAACTATTCTAGAAATCCTTAAGAAGTTTTGGGACTCAAGCCTGAACCTGTTGAAGACCAATTTTGTAGATATTTTCAAGTTTTTTGTAAATTGTTGAAACAAGTTTGAAGTTTTTGTTTGTTTATAGATGTTTTGTATGCGGATTTCCCCATCTTTTCCATTGATGTCAAAGGGGGAGAATAGAATAGTGAAAAATGTATATTCATCTAAGGGGGAGCTGTAGTTTTGAGTTGTGAATGAAGACATTTTTGGAATTTTGGTTGGCAGTGTATTTATGTTGGTACTGATCTGACACTTAATTATTTTTCATTAAGTGTTGCCATCAATGACAAAGGGGGATATTGTTGGCAAGAGACACTCACATGTTTTCTGGTGTTGTCGTTGATGGCAACCCTTGTTAGTAAATTTATCCACACATCATCATTTACTCATACCGGTAGACAGATTGAAGATCAATGTTTATCTGTTAAGCTAGAATAGAACATCCGGTAGATCTGTGTTCTTCGATTCATATGCAGATTTTATGTTATTATTTTGTGTTTTGGATCTTAGGGAAGTTTGTTTGATGCATAATCTGTGTTATCTGTAAATCTTGGTGCCTCGTATCGAGTTGTGTGAAAGTTAGAAGATCCGATTGGAAAATTTTCTGTTCATCAGTGTATGAAGGCCGACTTGGTGAATATAACATGTCATAGATATTTGAGGAGTTATTGCTTAAGTGTTTTTTTGTTCGAACATTTTGATTTGGGTCCTCACTATGTTGTGGCCGATTCTTGTGGATGCACATTGAATATTATGGATGATTTGAGCCAACAGTTTGTGAATATTTCTTATTTTGTTGAAGCCGACATGAAGCGATTAAATTCCTTGTAGCAGATATATATATGTAATCGATTATATAATTTTGATGTATGTTCGATGTAAGTTGATGTATGTTGCAAATGTCAGAAGATCAGTAGAGCGATTATGCATAGTTTCACTTGTGCATTAAGGATTTTTGTTGCGAGTTAAAGTAGAACAAAGCAGAAGTGCAGAATCAGACAAAAGATCTAGAATTTGATTGTTGAGCCTAATCAAAACTGTAATTAGACATTTGTAGATGCTATCTTTCTCAGTTCAAATATTTTGGAAGTATTCCAAAATTTTGTAAGGAAGTGAGCCTTTCTGTTTTTGAGTAGTGGGCTCTAGGTAGTGTGCCTAAATGCAAGTGCATTCCCATTTTGTAAACATCTTTTTGAGTAAGATCATATTGTGGATTGGCCATCCATCGTGGTTTTCCCCTAACAGGGTTTCCACGTAAAATCCTTATGTTATGGTGTTGTGGTTGCTTGCTTTATGTTCATGCATATTTATTTTGGTTGAATGTTATCAGTGTTTTGAAGATCAAATTAATAAAGTTAAAATTTGCACAACACTGATTCACCCCTGCTCTCAGTGTTGCTTGTTTCCAACAAACAATCCATTCAAAGTGAATGAGGGGGTAGTTTATAATGGATACATCAATCTTGTAATTGATGGTTTAGTCCATTCAAAGTGCAAAGGCATAGTGATAATCTTCCATAGTCATCCTAGAGATAGAGGGTGCATTCAAATATATGTTTCCAAAATTTCTATAATCTCCAATATCCTATACATATCCCTTTCTATTTCAAGGAATGCAAGAGTGAAGGAAAAATAATTGGAGAGGTATATTAAGAAAATTATAAAATTCTCTTTAGGAAATTTATTTGTCTTCAAGATTTTCATTTTGAACGATAATATAACTTCCCTCTCATAACTATCATTCAAACCTTAATACTTTTCTCCCCATAAATCTACTACTAATGCCTTCCTTATGATGCCCTACTCTATTATATTGACCTTTTGGTTGTATAGTGGCATGTGTAGGTTATATTTTTCTTTACATCCTTTTCGTTATCTCATTGTCATGACATTTATCTCCATCATTGCAACCCTTATACTATGTTTTCCAAACTGAATTGTATGAAGAGTTTCAATAGGGGTATTAACAACTCATTTTTGTCTCATTTTGACTTGATAGTGAAACACAAAAAAATATAGTGAATGTAATTTTTATCACAACAAAGTCCACTATGTACCATTTTAAATAGACCTACCATAAATATGCATATAATCTTCCCTCTATTCACTGTATATGTGTAAAAATGTAGCAACAAGAAAATGAGTTCATCTATGAAATATCTTCTACAAAACCCTCATATGAAAGCACAATCCAAGAAACCATTTTGACCCAAATTTTCTCAAGCCTCAAATCTGCAATAAACCCAACAAATTTTCAAACCCTAAAAGCCTAAATCTACAAAACAACACCTGCACATGTGTTGCATACATTGTGATGCATTAGATCTTTCCTGCATAGCCATGTATTCAAATTTTCACAAAATATACTCAAACAAGGGTTATAACAAACCTTGGGAGCTCACACCTCCCACAACCATGAAAGCTTTGATATCATTTGTTCAAAAATAATACATCAATTCCCTGTTCAGTTAGTCCATTTCCTATATAACCCCATGAGAGAAAATCATGCATACAATCTTATAAAATAACCATAATGCATAGATAAAAATAGACAAGCTACAAGATAACACAAGATATACCCTAGGAAAACCCTCAAGAGGGAAAATCCCAACCCCCAAAATCATTCATACTCCATCTATTATTCAACAATAGATCAATACATGCACTCCCAAAGTTACCATGAATACTTCTAAAACATCAAGCCTCTCCAATGCATCCTTGATGTGTCTGAGAATGAATCCACACATCCCATGCCATGCTTCACATATGGACTCCTTAGAAAGACTCAATAATGACAACCCACTCACCCAACCAACCTTAACCACTAAACATGTGTTTGATTTTATATATACAAGCTCACACAAATACAACCAAGTGGTAAGATAAAACCATGTGCCACAAAACCATGTGAACACAAAACCATTGACCCCTCATTTAATACTAGGTATTATTTTTCACTTTATTAAATGTTTTCCCCAAATATTAAATTATTCTCCTATGTCTCACACACATAAAATAATAAACCAATGTCACAATATAATTTTACAAGTGGCCCCAAATAATTATCTAATGTGGCTAAATAGACCTCGTAGGTGCACGATAACTAAATAACTATTTAATTATAATAAATTAATTTATGCAATGGTGTACAACACTAAATCCTAAGATCATTGATGGTATTGGATGACCTTCTGATTTGTGTTTACTTAGTGTATTGTGATCATTCTTATGGCACATGTATGCATGGAATGGTGGATCTGATCCCTCTTATATGCTTCTTAGTGTGACTCCTTGTTCATGTGGTGGTGTTTTATGCTTGACCAACCCAACATATGGATTGTGAGTGTGTTGGGCTACCTAAATCAATTTCCTCCTAGTTCAAAGGGGTATTAGGCCTAGAAGGGTTCCATATGGTCAAGATTGACACTAAAGCATCATCAGGAAAGCTCATGGATTCTTGGAGCAACATGAAGAGTGTGTAGGGAGACTCATCCTCCATCATTTATTTTATGCTCTTTTCTTGCTTTGTGGAAATGTACTAAATTTAGTACTTTTGTTTTCTCTATTTCTAAAGTGTATAATATGCTTATGGGTAGTAGTATATTGTGATAATTTCCACCCTTGGAGGTGATGCAATTCAATTATTTTTTATGGTGCAACCAACCACAAAGTCAAACTTTCTTTGTTATCATAATGGTCTTCTTCATGTTTGTTTACTTTAGAAAATGTGAATTCAAAGGTATGAAATCTTATCTTTTGAGCCTAATTTTTTCATGGTATTTTTTGGGCTTCATACCCCCTTGGTGAGTATAAATGTTGCTATGTTTCTTGGTAGTATTATTTCTTCTTCTTGGGTTGTTACTTTATGAACTTTACATTTTTCTTGCATGGCATGTTCTTGTGAAAATATTTTTCTTTTATTGGGATTGGACCACTTTCTAAATAAATTGGGAATTCTAATCTTGGCTAATGTGGGTCCCACATGTGCTTAAGAATTTCCTTGTACTATTTTCAATTAACACACAAAATGAGATAGTTTTGCTCCATTGGTCATAAGTTGTATACTTATCCCTACCTTGTAAAATTTCTTGTAACAATTTGAGTTGCATTTTTCCCCTTGAAAATTTGTCCCAAGTTGGAGGTGTGTAGATGGTTGAGCTTGGATCAAAATTTGGGAGTTTTCAAATGTATTTCAAACCTTAAAGTCCAAAATACACTTTGGAGAAATTTTAAATTTCATGTCTAGAGGAGGTTGAACTTGTGTTGTAAAGTGTTTATGTGTTTAGTTATATTTCAGACTTAAATTCCAAAATACACATTGTTAGTTAGTCACCAAGGCCTAAAGTCCAAAATGCTTTGTGCAAGCTGGATTCCAAGGTCTAAAGATCTTGGTGGTGGGTAGATCAAAGTTTCAATTCTATCTTGCAAGATGTAAATTGTAGTTCAAAGTTTAAAGCTTGAAGCCCGAGGTGAAGTCCTTAGGAGGTTTCCATTTCAACTAGTTTTTGTTGTCATGGCAGTTATCAATCAGACTCCAAAGTATAAAGTGCATATTTGCATGTCAAGAACTCTAAATTTCAAGTGGTATGTCACCAAAGTCAATATTTGTTATTCAACAAAGGGAGATGTTAAGTTTTTAGGATGCTTAGTGTTGATCAAAATCCAAATCCAAAACCCTATGGTTTCAACTCATAGGTTTTATTAGGTGGTGCAGTTACTGGTGGTAACTCAAAAATCAATCCCCAAGTGAGTAGAGCAAGATGCAAACTAAAACCTAAGGCTAAAGTCCATGGTGATAGTGTTGCATGTACTTTGAAGGCCAAGTGGCCATATCGAATTATGATTTGGATTGCAACATTGAGATGCAAGTCTAAGTTACAAGTCCTAGTAGTTTGTGTAGCATGTGAAATGCATTTTAAGGGACAAATTCCAAGTTTGCATGGACTTGTGCAATTTAGACTCTGAAGTATATATTTTGCAAATCAATCCCTTAAGTCTAAATTTTTTACAAGATGGTTTTTGAAGTTTGAAGTAGGGTAAAAAGGTCTTCATATTCTTGAATCTTGATATGATTGATGATTGGTTTATTATTTTATATGTGGGGAATCACCTTTTAACAAAGGAACCCCAACCTTCCTCTAGATCTTGTTGCTTGAGTCAATTGAGGTATTTGGGATCATGGTTTAGTAAGTATTTCTCTTATGTATCCACACATAGTGCATTGGTAAGTGTGTCAAGTGGATCATTGCACTACACATGACACATTGTACACATAGACATGCAATGTGGCATGCTCAATGTCACATTTGTATCATGAAAATTTTATTCATTCAATTTTTTTGTTAATTTTTAAGTGAAATCTTGGGGCATTACATTCAGTATCATAGCCCATGTTTCAACATTATGATCTCTCAGTTATTTTTTTCTAGTGCTAGTTTTGTAATTTAGTTTGTGTGTGTAACATGGGTTGTATCTTGATATGTTCTTCATCCTTGTGTGTGCAAGTAGAATATTTGGTTGTGGTATTTCTAGACCCTCATGAATGCTAAGAAGTTTTCTTTTGTTGGTGGTGTGGCTTCTTGTTGTTTTGGGTACTTGGAAAGGTCCATTTTGTGTGTGGTGGGCTTAGTTTCTAATCCTTGTAATTTATTATGAATTTGTTATGTTGAAATTATTGATTGGAGTGCTTCTTAGTCATCCAATTATTATCTTCCATGTCTTCCAATATTCTAACATTAATTGAGTGTGGTGTTTTGATTTAAACAAATGGGCCATGTTACTAAGTGACATTAAGGTGCATGCCATATCATTTAGATACCAATCCCTAGTTAAACAAATGTTTTGACATTGTGTAAGGTATGGTGGTGTGATAGTCAATGTCTTACAATATATTGCTTATATTTTATATGTGATAGCTCTTAGCATGCTCTTTTTGTGTAACTATTTATAAGAACATGTACACTAAGGCTATTAGTATGGATAAATATTGATGCAGGATCATCCCTGGTTGTAAAGCAATCTTGTATCAACCAAAAATATTTCTTTTCTTGCATTTTAGTCTGTAGCAGTTTCAACATTTAATTCAAAATTTCACTGCATTACCATTTCTCAGCTCATAGAGAAAGATATAGTATCTACACAAGGTCATCTACAACATATCCATATTTTGGATCATTTGCATTTGTCTTCCAAAAGTTATCACTCTCAAAATTTTACTATAAATCCCAGTCAAATAATTTGGGGTCAACCTGGTCCAGATTTTTTAGTGTGGACCTATTCTAAAGCATGCAGAGTTTAATTGAATATCATACAAGCATTTTGGGTCCAATGGGATCTATCTTGGAGATTCGTAATTCATTTCATTTTGCGAAGGATTATCTTTCATGTTTTAGGCCGACCTACATGCTTGATCATTCATCGGGTTTTGTAAACCCTTGTGGCTGACACATACCTTTGTTAGAGCTGGAGGATCATATTTAAGAGCATTTGTAATCATTTGGAAAGAATTTGTCAATAGTTAGTTCAATATTTCTAGATTCAAGTTTGAAATTTAGGATTTCCAGTCTTCAAACTATGATAAGGCCTTTGGCCAATTATATTGTGGATGCCTTTGCAGTAGGCCTATGATCCCTGGTTGTTTGCCCATGAGGCATATGTTGCATGTAATATTTCTAATTTAATAAAGATTCATATTTGCATAATACTTTCTCGTGTTATTTCCTTTGTGTTGACTCTAAGTTGCACAGTTTGGACTGTTCTTCCTGAACCCTCCATCTGTGATTGCACCAAGTGGTATTAGAGTGATTTTGTGAGTCTTGAAGGCATTCCTTGAGGTGAACAGATTGTTGAATTGAGGCATACTACATGTGTTTTCGACTGATCGCCGATTGTGAGGCAGTTGAAACCCTTGTAGCTAGATCACCAAATTGAGGAAATTGCACTGAATTTGAGGGGAGAGATGTTGTCAAGGAGAGTGCCTACTATGGTGAATGTCACTGGAAGAATGGATGAAATTTTATAAATAATGCACGTAATGTGAGTTCGATTAGATGTCGTTGAAGAGGATCGAAGGCGAGGCCTAAACCCTAGGCAAGAAAATGAAAGTGATGATGACCTAGGTCATGTTGCAAATCAAATTGAAGAAGCCCTAGAAGGAGGAGAAGAAGAATAAGATAAGATGAATATGTTGAAAGAAATCTCCAAAATTGGTAAGCGATGTAGAGTTGAAATCCAAAATTACGAGGGAAATTTGAATCCTGGAGAATTGATTGATTCGATCAATGAAACAGAGGAATACTTTGAATATGAAGAAATTGAAGATCCAGAAGGAGTGATATTTGTGAAAATAAAGTTGAAAGGTCATGCTGCATTATGATGGAAAGAAGTTCAATTAGATAGAAATAGAAGAGAAAAAGAGAAAATAAAGTGGGATAGAATGGTGAGAAAATTGAAGAATCAATTCATACCTGCTGATTATGAGCTTGAATTGTTGAAAATACTACAAAACCTAAGGAAAAAGGAGAAGTATGTGAAATAATACACTAAATAATTCTATAAGATGATCATTAGAATTGAAAATAGTGAAGCAAGCAACGAGAAAGTGGTGAGATGCATCAATGGATTGAGAAAAAACATCCAGGAAGAATTAAGCATGGTAAAGATGATGATCATTGAAGAAGCCTATCAATTTGCATTGAAAGTGGAGGATATGTTGAACAATTTTTTTTAACAAAGATAGAGAAGTGCAAGAGGAAGATTCTAGAGGACTGGATCACAATCCAGAGAAAGAATAACTTATGCAGATAAAAACAAATATGGGAAACCCTACTGGAGTGAAGAGAAGGACTATAACTCATACCGCAAAGGAAGAGAAGATGGGAATTTCTAAAGGAGGTCATAATTATTACCACAATGATGGATACTAGAGAGATGAAGGAAGACCTAAGAGGAGACCATTCAGAGGAACCTATTTCAAGTGTGGAGATGAAGGAAATAGAGTATTTGAATGTCATCAAGGAAGTACCAGAAAGAAGATCGAGCATATTGGAAGAGCAACTTATATGGATTGAGAACCTATTGAATCCCCTAATTCAGTTGGAAAATTTGAGAAAGGTGAATCATTAGTGATGAGGAGAGCTTTGATGCATGAAGAAGTGATTGAGGAACCACCGCAAAGGAAAATTTTGTTCATAACAGGATGCAAGTCCGAAGGAAAGGTATGTAAAGTTATCATTGATAGTGGTAGAACTGATAATCTAGTTTTAGAGGAGATGGTAACCAAGTTGAATTTGGAGAGATTGAAACATCCAAACCCTTATAGGATAGCATGGATTTAGGATGAGCATAAAATATTGGTGAATGAGCACTGTTTAGTGAAATTTCATATTTGATCATATAGAGATGAAGTATTGTGCAATATTATGCCTATGTATGCATGCCATTTACTGTTAGGAAGACCATAGCAATATGATAAGACAACAATTCACGATGGAAGAAGGAATACTTATACTATGAATTCAAATTGAAAGAGAATTAAGTTGATACCTTTGGAGGAAGAAGATAAAAGTGAAGTTTGTAGCACTGCCATACTATGTTTGGTTGATGTAAGGAAATTTTTGGATGGATTGAGGCATGAGAATATGTGTTTCACATTGAATCCTAAGAAGGGTGGTAGTCCGAAAATGGAAAAGGATGAAGATCTACCACAAATAGAAGTAGTAGAATTGTTGGCATATTATGAAGATATCATATTAGAGAATGTACTAGATGGGCTCCCATTAGTCCAAAGCATCAATCATCTTATAGAACTAATACCGGGAGCAACTTTTCCAAACAAGGTAGCACATAGAATGACACCAATAGAGAATAAAAAATTGAATCGAAAGATACAAGAGCTATTGAAGAAAGGATTGATCAAAGAAAGTTCAAGACCACATGCAATACCTACCGTACTTGCACCAAAGAAGGATGGAGAGTGGAGAATGTGTATAGATTCAAGAGCAATCAATAGGATCACTATCAAGTATCGATTTCCATTGTTAAGGATGGATGACATTATGGATTATTTGAGTGGAGAAAAGTATTTAACAAAGATTGACCTAAAGAGTGGATATCACCAGATCATGATTAGAGAAGGAGATGAATGGAAGACTGCATTTAAGACTAATGAAGGATTGTTTGAGTGTTAGTGATGCCTTTTGGATTGACCAGTGCACCGAGAAATTTCATGAGATTGATGAATAAATTCTTGAAGAAATTATTGGGTAAATTTATCCTTGTTTACTTGGATGATATTCTAATTTTTAGTAAAACTAGAGAAAAACATTTGTGGCACATCAGACAAGTATTGCAGAAGTTGAGAGAAGAGAAGTTGTTGATTAATGTCAAGAATTGTAGTTTCATGAGGAAAAAATTTGGTATATTTAGGTTTTGTTATTTCTACTGAAGGACTGAAGATGGGCCTTGAAAATATTAGAGCAATTGTTGATTAACCTACATTAGTGAACATTGGAGAGGTAAGATCATTCAATGGATTGGCTAGTTTCTATTAGAAGTTTATTAGAAGATTTAGTAGCATTTGTACACCCATGACGGAGACAATGAGAGGATACAGGAAGGAATTTAAGTGGACATCCGAAGCACAAAGAAGTTTTGAATTGTTGAAGCAAAAGGTGTAAAAGTACCTAGTGTTAGAATTACCCGATTTTGAAAAAGTGTTTCAAGTTGATTATGATGCAAGTGGAAATGCAATAGAAGTAGTGTTGAGTCAAGAAGGAAGACCTATAGCTTATTTCAGTGAGAAGTTGAATGATGCTAGAAGAAGATATTCAGTTTATGATTAGGAGTTCTATGCCATAATTCAAGCCTTGAAGAAGTGGAGACATTACATGTTGCCTAAGGAAATTGTGTTGTATATTGATCATCAAGCTTTGCAGTATTTGAACAGTCAAGGGAAGTTGAATCATAGACATATGAGGTGGGTTGAGTTCTTGTAGAGTTGCACATTTGTGTTGAAGCATAGGAGTGGAAAGTCAAACAAAGTTGTAGATGCATTGAGTGGGAGAAGGAATTTACTGACAGAAATGAGGATACAAGTATTGAGATTTGAATAACTGAAGCACATGTATGAGGATGACCTAGATTTTTCTGAAGCCTGGAGAGAATGTAAGGAAATAGTAGTGATAGACTAAAGCTAATGGTCAAATTATTTTATTCAATAAGGCATGTTGTTCAAAGAAAATTGGTTGTGCATTCCAAGGAGTTCAATGAGGGAGAATTTGATTAAGGGGAAGCATAGTGGAGGATTATCAGGATATTTTGGAGTGGATAAGGTAGTAACTTTGGTGAGTGAACATTATTTTTGGCCATAGATATATAAGGATGTCAAGAAGTTTGTTCAAAATTGTAGAACTTGTCAAGTTGCAAAAGGGAGTAGTCAAAATGTTGGATTGCACAAACCTTTGACAGTACCAGAGAGACCTTGGGAGGATATAAGTATGGATTTCATATTGGGATTACCAAGAACATAGAGAGGACATGATTCCATAATGGTCGTAGTGGACATATTTTCTAAAATGGCACATTTCATTCCTTGCAAGAAGACTAATGATGATGTGCATGTTGCAGATCTATTTTTCAAGGAGATTGTGAGATTGCATGGTGTTGTACCCAAAATAATTTTTTATCATTTTTCTTAAATTGAGCTAAATCATGTAAAAATGTCATCAAAATTCTATTTTAGGTCAAACCAAACATGGGGTTTTTGTGGGTTTCTGTCAAGGAACACTTGAGAAAAATTCTAAAAAAATTGAAAATTAGGGTTTTACGCCCCTATTTTCAATGAAACCCTTGAAAATAGGACCTTCCCGGAAATGATTGAAAATGATTTTGATAGGGTTAATCAAATTCATGATCACACTAATCAAGTCAGAGTCATCAAAATCCATATTTTACTCTGGTGGGCCTATTTCTATTTTTCAAGAACAAATTTAGGAGCTCTGTAACCATTAATGGCAGATTGGCTAGTACCAGGTGCTGAAAGCTAAGCTTCAACGACACAACCATGGAAAAAAAAAAGATGAAAAATATGTTGTTTGATGAAGGAGATTCTCAAAACTGGAAAAGGCCAAAAATTTGACTAACTCTGGAAACATTAGGAAGGAGAAATCAGTCCATGATGCAAAAAGAGCCCTTTTCAGAGAGGGGTGCCCTTGATTCTCAAGGGCCAAATGTAGTCTCTTGATTCCTCCAAGGTAGTCATCCTCGACGTCCTCCTGTTGGCCCAACAATGTAACAATCAACAAGATCATTTGATGAAGTGATCGCCGACAAATGGCAACAGAGTGAGAAGAGGTAGTTGATGAAGACATCAAAGATGGTTGTTCAACATGAGAAAAAGCGCCCTTGTCAAGCAAAGGTGCCCTTGAATGAGATGGTCAAGATGTAACTCATTGAGAAATGTCTCCTTTGAGAGACCTCTTCGATCCTATTTCAGCTCGACAACGAATCTGTCAGCAAGCCTATGAGACAAGTCACACAATTATAGTGATGGATCAACTGAACATGCCAATTGAAGGATAAATCAGTAAGATACAAGCTAAAAGCGCCCCTACTGGCCAAGGGAACCCATCTTTTTGAGGTACCTGATGACCCCATCAACAGTCGTGATGTATAATGAACTTGGTCAACTATCAGCCAACCTCTTGATCAAATAAAAAGCACTCTCATCGAACCTGCTAGGCAACAGGTGGAAGCAATCAAGTGGAAAACGTCCCAAAAAGAGATTGAATGTAAAACATGGTAAAACATGCCGAGGCATGGGAAAAAGATCCCTTTCCAGAGAAAGGAACCCTTTCTTTTGGGCCCTTAAATGTTGTTAGATGGCAAAAGGTTCTCCAAGATGACCTTCACCGTTTGGGTCAATCTCAACAATGAAGTTGTTAGCACGAGAATCCAATGAGGCCATCAACCTGGAGTGAAGATCAAGCTGAAGTAGTTTTCAACAAGAGATGACTAATCAAAAAGAGAAAAAGCACCCCTACTAAAGAAAGGCGCCCTTGCCCGTTGAGGCCTTAAACTGACTTTTAGGAATTGAGACACCAACCATCCTTTTCAGGACTGAGCTGGTCACTTGATGAATCGTCAAGCGAGATTGTTTGACCTATCAGTCAACGAGGAGATCAAATCAGAGCACGGAAGGTATGACTAGAAAAGTTGAAGAGCAGATATCAAAAATTGGCTAAGGCAAGGCCAAAAGCACCCTTCCTAGAGAAAGGAGCCCAACGTTTTGGGGCCTTAAACTTAGTTTTTCAACTCAATACCTCCTAGGCACTTTTTCTAAAAAATGGATCCAACTCAACGATGAATCTATCAGCACCAGCTCAGGATTGTCTGATCAACCTGGACAGAAGATCAAATAGGGATCACTCAAACATGAGAAATGATAAAAAGAGCTCAACCTTGAAGAAGTATTCCTAGTTTGGTCAAGGATAGATTTGTTGACTTGACAAAGAGATTTTGGAGGAAATTTGTTTCAAGCAACCCCAAAATCAATGGGATTTGGTGATGACAACTCAAAATCAAGCCAAATCATGAGTTGTCATCCCTTTTTGAAGGATTCAAGTTTGAATCTCTATATGATCAAGCCTAGGCATCCACTATGCTCATTTATTTTTGCAGGTTGAGGGTTTGAACAACAATAAGCTCTCCAAGGATGTTTTTCAAGATTTGAAGAAGGTTTTTCAATCATTCTTCGTGATTTTTTGAAGATCAGTGACAGGGAAAGTTTTTCTTCTCAGAGGTTGCATCTTGCAAAATATTTTTTCCAAGAAGGCAACAATAACTTCCAATCTTCCTCTTGTCTACTTCCTCCCTTCTGTCTTAAACTTCTTGCATGTCCAAGAAAACAACAGGCTACTACAAATCTGACCAACTCAGTATGATCAGTATAATTTCCCAATAAAACCCATCTCTTCAAATTTTCCAAAAATAAAAAACTTGTTGCCCCTATTTTTAGGGTTTTTTTTGAAAATTTCTCATAATCGAAAATCCAAGGAACTGGGTTTGTTCAACATTGAAGCATGAACAAAACCCATGTGCCAAATTTTTTCCAAAAAAATACTTCTCGGCGGGTGGCTTTTTTTAGGGGTTTTCAGAAGTTGTCTGAACATATCCATGTTTACAGTCAATGATCAAGTTTTTCATAATATAGTACTCTCAAGTTGAAATCAAGGCCAAAATGGTCCTACTTCACAAATTTTTGGAAACACTCGACACAGACATGCATCAAGAGAAGTCTGTAGTCAAGATTGGACACCTTGGAAGGCATTAATGACATCACCGTTCACACCATAGCCACATACAAAAGGTAGTCATTCCAAACATAGAGCCACCACCGATTAAATACCACACTACCTTCTACATTCCATGTCAACAAGGTTGGATGACGCAACTACAAAGAAGATCAAATATCAAAAGCAGTTTGCAAGAGGCAGAAAAAGTCAACAACTGGTCAAAGGAGTTGTTGACTCAAGATGATGAGGTGTTAGACACCTCAAAGAAGGATGCCCTACCCTCCAAATGGAATTTATGATACTTGAATTTGACTTGATGCCTCTTTCCAAGTCAACTCAAGAAGGCATTAAATGTAATTGGAGTTAACTTGATGCCCCTTTCCAAGTTAACTCCACATCCCACAAATCATGCATTGTCAAATCCCATTGATTAAGGATGTCTAATTGACTTCTATAATTTGTGGATCTTAGCTCTCCACTAAATGTGGATGTCTATTTTGGAGGTATAATTTGTAATAAATTTCACCTTTAGTTTAGTTTCAGTCAACTGAAGTAGTTTCTAGTTGACTCTTTGTTTAGTTTCAGATAACTGAAGTAGATTTCCAGTTAACTGTTTGTTCCCCTTTCTTAGGGATAAATCTTGCTAATTGATTGGCAAGAAATCAATGTTAACTCAAGGAGATTTTAGGTTTGCCTACTCCTTTGAGTTCTATAAATAAGAGCCTTGAGCTCATTATTTGTTTAACCTTAACTTACTATGCAAAATTGTTGCGCCATTGTTGCCAACAAGTTTGAAAGTGATTATTTGTTCACTCTTGGATGAGAGTTGATTGGTTGATCGTAATTGTGCATGATTTCATGCCTTTTCTGTCCCAATTCTTTTATAACTCGTTGATGAAGCTTGAAGAAGAAAATCAGAAGGCGCCTTCATTTTGGTCTACATATTTGAGTCTTTTCAACATTTTGTGTTAAATAGCTTGTTGTTTCATTTCCCTCCTCGGACAAGGGTTCCTCCTGCTTGGATATTTTTTATTGGAAGTTATCATGTGATGTTTAATGGATTGAATTCCTGTTGAAAAATGAGGTGTTTTCTTAGCTTAATACTCTGTAAAACTTTAATATTGCTGATCTAAGTAAGCTCTTTCTTTGTTAGATATATTCTTTTTGGGTGATTATCTTGATTAATTCAGTTTACTATTATAGAATGAAGAGAGAAGTTGATAGAAGAACTAGACAGGATATTAGAAAGATTACACAAGATATTACGTGGAGAAACCCTTTCGGGAAAAAACTCCACCAAGAATTATTTTATTATTCAATCTCCAAATTACAATAGCTCCAATTCTTGCTTGAGAATGCTTCTTCTGCCTTTACCAATCTTCTTCTCACCTACAAATAACAATTATTAAAACTCTCTTCAACTTGAATGATATATAGAGACAATATGCAACCTTGTAATCTCCAAATGGTGATAATTACAATGCACAATCTCAAGCCTTAGAAAAGGTACACCATATTCCTTCAAGTTGAGTTCTACCGTGAAGACCAAAGCTTAGAACATGTGCTTTACCCATTTGGGTGTCCCAAACTAAAGCTACAACTCATCCTTCACTTCGGTGATAATTACAAAGCTCTTCCTCAAAGATGGCGCCCAAAAGAGGGTCCCACTTAATAGAGCCTTGAAAAATATCTTATCATGCATTGGAGTTAATTCCAAAAAAGAATCTTGGGCACCCAAGTTAGCTCCAAGTGATTTCTTGTTAACTGAAACATTTACTCAACACCATTCATGCAAGAATAGTCATCCCCTGTTAACTGGAGGTAGTCCCTATTATCTATCATACAACTCAATGTTATTAGCCATGCATTCCAAGTTAACTGAAGTTAAATAACATACAACTGAAACTAACTAAAGACAACTGAACCATAACTGAACTGAACTAAACTAAACTAAACTAATTTTGAACTGAACTGAACTGAACTTCAAGCATGAAATCATCAAATCCTAACTCCTAGGATCTTTGCATGCATTCAGAAGTGTTATCTCTTACTCCAAATAGTTAACTGAACTCAAGGTGAGTTTCACCTTACCATGTGTGCACCCACATGTTCCTATTATTTAGGAATAACTACAAATGTCAATTTCATTATTTATTTCATCAAATATTAATCTCATCCTAATCTTAGTGTTGTTGAACACATTCCAAGAACTTAGGAGATATATAAAATAATTAATGTTTAGGATTTGCAATTAAATGGCATCCTATTTCCAACATTCTCCCACTTGACATTATACATTGCAATTATTCTAAACAAGGAATGATAAAACAAGTACAAGACTCAAAGCCAATGGCCTTCTTGCACCAACTAATCAAACCATGCTAACTTCAAATGCAACCTGCATAATAATGAAGCTTCCAAACAAATGATTAAAACCAAGAGAACTTATCTGTATGGTTTCATAAGATAATCTGTAACATTAATTAAAGTGTTAACTTTCTCAATTAATACCTTCCCATTATCAACCAAACCAATACCTTTCCCAAGCCTCTATATCCAAACCGCCTCTTTAGAGGCATGCTAAACCACGAGTGTGTTGAATTCACATTCAACCAAGGTGTAGGCTCCTCGGTCTTTTCTGTTGAATTTTTTTTCTTACAAGTAACCATTCCAACAAATGTCTCTTACCACAAGAGAACTCCAGCCTCACCTATTTCTCCAAGTATCCATGAGGACCTGTAACCAACTAGTCCATGCCAAACTCTAAATGCAACACAACACTTTCATGAAGTAATAAAAAAAATGATTAATGTACCCAATACTTAAGAGAAACACACAAGATCAATGTCAAAGCTCCAACCTTGAACATAAAAATGACATCCATGATCTAACCATCTCCTCTTAGGAGATCACATGCATCATAGCATACTTATACATCCTAGTCACAAGAGAACCATGTAATATGCCAAAACTCTAATATAGAATCAAGTGTTAAACCATGACATAATAACAACCACTCTAAACCAAGAACAAACCATATCCCCAATCACATGAAGATAACCTTACCAATGATGCATCCAAGTCACTTCCAACAACTCCCACTGAACCGTGGTACTGAGTTACAAATGGCATCATGACTATCATCCTCTCCATGAAGATTACTTTGAAACATGAAGCAAAGAGTTATCACAAACAATATTAGCTGAAATAACCAATGCATCATTACTATTATCCAAGGACTCCTCTGTAGAAGAATCAAAACTCTCTTTCTTGTTCTTACAATCCTTCTTCACATGTCCTGGTTTCCCACAGTTCCAACACTTTACCTTACTTCGTCCTTCTGACTTACCCTTCCCTTGTTTCCCTTAGGCTCCTTTTTCTTAGGCCTATCTTTTGCAAACAAGGCATCTTGGATTTCCTCCTTAGACTTCCTCCTCATCTCCTCTGATAGGAGAGTAGGAATAATGTTGTCCATCTTTGGATCTGCACCATTACCACTAATTGCAACAATTAGATTTTCCCAAGAATCTGGTAAAGAACAAAGTAATAAAATGCACTTATCCTCATCCTCTAGCTTTACATCTACATATGCTAACTGACTGAGAATTAAATTGAAAGCATTTAAATGTTGTGCAATAGATTCACCATCTTTCATTTTCAATGAATATAATTTCCTTTTCAGATACAACTTATTGGTGAGACTCTTAGTTTGATAAATATCCCCTATTCTTTTCCATAATTTATATGCACTGGTTTCCATTGAAACATTCAAAAGAACAACATCAACAAGACATAACCTTATTGTTCCTCTTGCCTTCTTATCTAACTTAGCCCAATCTTCATCTGAAATAGTTGTAGGTATCTTTGTCTCATTATTAACCGCTAACCATTGATCTCTTTCTTCAAGAAGATCTTCCATTTTTAATTTCCACATTTCATAGTTAGAACCATTGAACCTTCAATCTCTAACCTTGAATTCATTGTAACAAAACTTAACTCCAAAATCAACAAATAACAAAAATAATAAAAGCTCCCACTAAGCCAATAAATCCTTCAAACTTTAAGAGAATGGCGCCCAATACTCTACCCAACCTCAGCTCTGATACCAAATGTTGAAAAATGAGGTGTTTTCTTAGCTTAATACTCTGTAAAACTTTAATATTGCTGATCTAAGTAAGCTCTTTCTTTGTTACATATATTCTTTGTGGGTGATTATCTTGATTAATTCATTTTACTATTGTAGAATGAAGAGAGTTGATAGAAGAACTAGACAAGATATTAGAAATATTACACAAGATATAATGTGGAGAAACCCTTTCGGGAAAAAACTCCACCAAGAATTATTCTATTATTCAATCTCTGAATTACAATAGCTCCAATTCTTGCTTGAGAATGCTTCTTCTATCTTTACCAATCTTCTTCACACCTGTAAATAACAATTATTAAAACTCTCTTCAACTTGAATGATATATAGAGACAATATGCAACCTTGTAATCTCCAAATGGTGATAATTACAATGCACAAGCTCAAGCCTTAGAAAAGGTACACCATATTACCCATTTGGGCGTCCCAAACTAAAGCTACAACTCATCCTTCACTTCGGTGATAATTACAAAGCTCTTCCTCAAAGATGGTGCCCAAAAGAGGGTCCCACTTAACAAAGCCTTCAGAAATATCCTCTAACATCTGATTGCCGGATCCATACAAGAAGCAATGGATGGTAACAACAATAATGTCGACGAGAGGCATCCACCTTCATTGCCTTGGGGAAATAGTATTGGACCTCTGGATTTTTAGGTAAATCATGAGTTACCTGAAGGGTCAAGGAAGCACTTTCCCCAATTTCACGGCAATGGAAGTCGACACCCAGATGAATTTTTTTTTCTGCATTCACAATGGCTTGCACTATCTTGCATTTACCGCATGAAGACATCACAATGCATCTCTTTGTGGAGACTCTTGTTGGGGATGCTACTGATTGGTTCAGTCACCTGAAGCCAGGCATTATTACAAGTTGGGAAACTATGAGCGAGAAGTTTTTGTGAGATTCAAGCCCACTGAAGACAATCGTATGTTGTTTTTCCAGCTTGCCAATTCAAAGATGGAACACAACGAACACATGGGGGAATTTGTATCAAGATTTAATTGTCTGGTTACAAGAATTTCTTCTACGCTTGATCCATCACCAGAGATTCTGATAAGTTGTTTCATAAATGCTCTTCCATCGGAGATAGCCTTTTTCCTGAAGATGGCGAAAGAAACAGAGTTGAAGAGTGTGCAAGAACACACCATCAAGTTGGAGGATAATATGATCACTTTTGTCTTGATAAAAATAGATTCTATTAGATCTCTAGTTCAACAACCATACCAACCAAAGAGAGATAGTCTCCAACCACGGTTTCCAACACCTCCATCAAGAACAATGATTGAAGCTACACACAATGCAGTATTTCGTTGTTTCCATGACAGTGATGAACATACCGGATCCACGCGTCCTAAGAATCTAAGAATGACCCAAATCATGGGATACGCTGAAGTTGCTCCCAATTCTAGTTTTGTACCAGCAAGTTCCAATGTTGTCTTACCACAAACAGACAACTTTGATGGCAACTCCATAACATGATGTTTTGAACCTGTTATTAAAGAAGAAAAAGAAGCATACCATCATTATTCTCTTGTGGTGAATCATGAAAAATTTTCAACGCCTATGACTACATGTGTTCAAAACTTCAAAACACAAAAAGAAGAGGAAGAAAGACAAAGATCAAATGAAAAGGGTGAAGAGGTGCCTTCCATTTCCAATCCCAAACCTTCACAGAAGAACACTATGCCAATTGCTCAAGATCCATCTTTAGCAAATTTTGACATCATAACTTCCATGATGAAGACTAAGGTACAAATCTCTCAACTGGAATATCTTTAGGATCATCCAGAACAAATATATCAGATTCTCAATGTTGTTAAAAATTAGGTTGTGCTCAAGTCATCTGTTCCAGCAGAAGCAAAGCCTGAAACGGATCTCGGTGATTATGTGACTCTGGGAGAGATAGAAACTGAAGATTAGAACATTGCTTGTTCTGAAAAGAGACTGACGGAGGACACAAGGTTATGGGCAACACATTTTGATGGAGGTTTTTCAGATACAAGTTCAAAAGCAGGGGAAGTGATCATCTCCCCTAAAGGACAATTGCACTAATCTGTGCAATTGGAATTCACTGAAGCATAGAAAGAGGTGCTTTTGTTAGGCCTCAAAGATGTCAAAGACATGGGAATCAAACTCCTATGTATTAAAGGTGATCTAGAGTTGATCCATGAGCTGGTCAAAGGATATTTTTAGGTCAGCAAAGATCACCTACGACATTATAATCGAGTTTGGAACTCGATCCATTGGTTTGAAGAGTTCAACATCTTGAGGATGGACTACAACGTAACTAATGCCTCAAGGGTATCAACTTTCCCATTTGCATTGTATTCTGACTTCTGTCATAGTACTTTTGCTTGGATATATGAATACTTGAGAATCTTCATCCCAAAGGGATTATCTCCTGCAATTCCCATAAGAAAAGAAGTAAATCTTTTCAGGCAGAAGCAACATCGATGGGAGGCTCTCCGTGCTACCATGAAGAAGGCAATACTTGAAACATTTCATCCCTTCGGGGATGGGGTGAGTTCTTTGTAAATAGTTTTATTTTGCTTTAACATTATGTTGTTATGTATTTCCCCATTCTGTAAAGTATCATCATGTTTTAGGTGATTTCTTAGGTAGTGTTGTTGTAGGTGAATAATTGGCGAACTCTAATTTTTAGGTGTGTTAGGAAATAAGTCCTAACTCTGTTACCCAATGGATAAGATATATTGGTCTACAAAACTTCAGATTCTCAGTTCTCCTATGTTGTAGGTATCCGACATGGTCACCATATGGAGTCTAATGTTGTACCCAAAATAAATTTTTGGCATTCTACTTAAATTGAGCTAAATCATGTAAAAATTCTGTCAAAATATTGTTTTAGGTCAAACCAAACATGGGGTTTTTGTGGGTTTCTGTCAAGGAACACTTGTGCAAAATTCTAAAAAAAATAAAAATTAGGGTTTTACACCCCTATTTTCAGGGAAACCCCCAAAAATAGGACCTTCCCATAAATGATTGAAAATGATTTTAATAGGGTTAATCGACTTCACGATCACACTAATCAAGTCAAAATCATCAAAAGCCATATTTTACTCTGGTGGGCCTATTTCTATTTTTCAAGAAAAAAGTTAGGAGCTCCACAACCATTAATGGTAGATTGGCCAGTACCAAGTGCTGAAAGCTAAGCTTCGAAAGCTTCAATGATGCAACCATGGAAAAAAAAGATGAAAACGATATTATTTGACGAAGGAGATTCTCAAAACTAGAAAAGGCCAAAAATTTGACTAACTCTGGAAACGTTATAAAGGAGAAATCAGTCCATGATGCAAAAAGAGCCCTTTTCAGAGAGGGGAACCCTTGATTCTCAGGGGAAAAATGTATTCTCTTGATTCCTCCAAGGTAGTCATCCTCGGCGTCCTCCTGCTGGCTCAACAATGTAACAATCAACAAGATCATCCGATGAAGTGATCTCCGACAAATGGCAGCAGAGTGAGAAGAGGCAGTTGATGAAGACATCAAAGATGGTTGTTCAACATGAGAAAAAGTGCCCTTGTCAAGCAAAGGCACCCTTGAATGAGGTGGTCAAGATGTAACCCATTGGGAAATGTCTCCTTTGAGAGACCTCTTTGATCCCGTATTAGCTCGACAATGAATCTGTCAGCAATCATGTGAGACGAGTCAAATGATTGCAGTGATGGATCAACTGAACATGCCAATTGAAGGATAAATCAGTAAGATAAAAGCTAAAAGCACCCCTACTGGCCAGGGGTGCCCATCTTTTTGAGGTACCTAATGACCCTGTCAGCAGTCGTGGTGTATAATGAACTTGGTCAACTATCAACTAGCCTCTCGATCAAATCAAAAGCACTCTCATTGGACCTACGAGGAAACGGGTGGAAGCAATCAAGTGGAAAACATCCCATAAAGCGAATGAATGTAAAACATGGTAAAACGTGCTAAGGCATGGGAAAAAGAGCCCTTTCCAAAGAAAGGCGCCCTTTCTTTTGGGCCCTTAAATGTTGTCAGATGGTAAAAGGTTCTCCAAGATGACCTTCACCATTTGGGTCAATCTCAACAACAAAGTTGTTAACATGAGAATCCGATGAGGCCATCAACTTGGAGTGAAGATCAAACTGAAGCAGTTTTCAACAAGAGATGACTAATCAAAAAGAGAAAAAGCGCCCCTACTAAAGAAAGGCACCCTTGCTCGCTGAGGCCTTAAAATGACTTTCAGGAACTGAGACACCAACCATCCTTTTCAGGACTGAGTTGGTCAACTAATGAATCATCAAGCAAGATTGTTTGACCTATTAGTCAACGAGGAGATCAAATCAAAGCACGAAAGGTCTGAATGGAAAAGTTGAAGAGCATATATCAAAAATTGGCTAAGGCAAGGCCAAAAGCACCCTTCCTAGAGAAAGGCGCCCAATGTTTTGGGGCCTTAAACTCAGTTTGTCAACTCAAAACCTCCCAAGCATGTTTTCTAAAACACGGATCCAACTCAACAATGAATCTATTGGCACCGGCTCAGGATCGTCTGATCAACCTGGACAGAAGATCAAACAGGGATCATTCAAACATCAGAAATGATAAAAAGAGCTCAACCTTGAAGAAGTATGCCTAGTTTGGTCAAGGATAGATTTGTTGACTTGACAAAGAGATTTTGGAGGAAATTTGTTTCAAACAACCCCAAAATCAGTTGGATTTGGTGATGACAACTCAAAATCAAGCCAAATCATGAGTTGTCATCCCTTTTTGAAGGATTCAAGTTTGAATCTCTATATGATCAAGCCTAGGCATCCATTATGCTCATTTATTTTTGCAGGTTGAGTGTTTGAACAACAATAAGCTCTCCAAGGACATTTTTCAAGATCTGAAGAAGGTTTTTCAATCATTCTTCGTGATTTTTTGAAGATCAGTGACAGGGAAAGTTTGTCTTCTCAGAGGTTGCATCCAGTAGAATATTTTTTCCAAGAAGGCAGCAATAACTTCCAATCTTCCTCTTGTCTACTTCCTCCCTTTTGTATTAAACTTCTTGCATGTCCAAGAAAATAGCAAGCTACCACAGATCTGACCAACTAGGTATGATCAACATAATTTCCCAGTAAAACCCATCTCTTCAAAATTTCCAGAAACAACAAACTTGTTGCCCCTATTATTAGGGGTTTTTCCAAAAAAGTCCCAGAATAAAAAATCTAAGGAACTGGGTTTGTTCAACATTGAAGCACGGACAAAACCCATGTGCCATATTTTTTCCGAAAAAATACTTCTCGGCGAGTGGCTATTTTTAGGGGTTTTGTAGAAGTTGTCTAAACATATTCGTGTTTACAGTCAACGATCGAGTTTTTCAGAATATAGTACTCTCAAGTTGAAATCAAGACCAAATTGGTTCTACTTCACAAATTTATGAAAACACTCGACATGGAAATGCATCAAGAGAAGTCCGTAGTCAAGATTGGATGCCTTGGAAGGCATTAATGACATCACCGTTCACACCATAGCCAAATACGGAAGGTAGTCATTCCAAACACAAAGCCACCACCAGTTAAATACCACACTACCTTCCACATTCCATGTCAACAAGGCTGGATGACATAGCTACAAAGAAGATCAAATATCAGAAGCAGCTTGCAAGAGGCAGAAAAAGTCAACGAATGGTCAAAGGAGTTGTTGACTCAAGATGATGAGGTGTCAGACACCTCAAAGAAGGACGTCCTACCCTCCAAATGGAATTTATGATACTTAAGTTGACTTGATGCCTCTTTCCAAGTCAACTCAAGAAGGCATTAAATGTAATTGGAGTTAGCTTGATTCCCCTTTCCAAGTTAACTCCACATCCCACAAATCATGCATTGCCAGATCCCACTTATTAAGGATGTCTAATTGACTTCCATAATTTGTGGATCTCAGATCTCCACTAAACGTGGATGTCTATTTTGGAGGTATACTTTGTAATAAAGTTCACCTTTAGTTTAGTTTCAATCAACTGAAGTAGTTTCCAGTTGACTCTTTGTTTAGTTTCAATTAACTGAAGTAGATTTCCACTTAACTGTTTGTTCCCCTTTCTTAGGAATAAATCTTGCCAATTGATTGGCAAGAACTCATTGTTAACTCAAGGAGATTTTAGGGTTTCCTACTCCTTTGAGTTCTATAAATAAAAGCCTTGGGCTCATTATTTGTTTAACCTTTACTTACTATTCAAAACTGTTGTGCCATTGTTGCCAACAAGTTTGAAAGTGATTATTTGTTCACTCTTGGATGAGAGTTGATTGGTTGATTGTAATTGTGCATGATTTTGTGCCTTTGTTGTCCCAATTATTTTGTAACTCGTTGATGAAGCTTGAAGAAGAAAATCAGAAGGCGCTTGCATTTTGGTCTACATATTTGAGTCTTTTCAACGTTTTGTGTTAAATAGCTTGTTGTTTCATTTCCCTCCTTGGATAGGGGTTCCTCCTTGGATATTTTTTATTGGAAGTTATCGTGTGATTTTTTTTAATGGATTGACTTCCAACCTATACTTCAAATAGGGTTTCCTCCTCCTTAGCAAGTTTGTTAGCCAAAACATCGTACTTTGTTGTTTCTAGTAAGTTGTTTCCTATCCTATACCTCAGATAGGGGTTCCTCCTCCTTGGCAAGATGAAGATCCAACTTATTGTAAAGAGCATTTTCTTGTATTAAACCTTATCCCAACATATATCCGAGAGTTTAGAGCCTTGGACATATTCAAGTGATCCAACCCATCCATTCCCACTTCTATGCTCTCATGCTATGTTTACCTTGAGGAGATAGGATAGATTAAAAGCTAGAATAGTCGTAGTTAAGATCTTCAGAAACCAAAGAAAAGCTTAGCTACGACGCATTGTGTTTGTGCACCCTTGTGTCTTGTCACTAAGTACAAAAAGATAGGAACCTTAGTCTACTCTACCCTTTCTTATGCATTACATAAGCAAAGAGGGACTTCTCCTCTTTAAATAACGAAGAAGTGTTGCAAAAAAAATGTAATAGATGACCCTTTACAATCAGCACTCAAGAGGTGCTAATTTAAACGCCAACACATGGATTACCTAAGAGTATAGTGTCAGACAGAGATGCTAAATTCATTAGAGAATTTTGGAGAACATTGTGGAAGAAGATGAAGATAGACCTAAAATTTAGTTCAACATATCACCCACAAACAAATGGGAAAAAAAAAGTAGTAAATTGAAGTTTGGGTAACCTATTGAGATGCTTGGTTGGAGACAAGGCAAGAAATTGGGACATAGTTCTACTGCAAGAAGAATTTGCATACAATAATTCAGTGAACCAGAGAACAAGGAAGAAACCATTTGAGATTGTGACATGAGTACATCCCAGAGGAGTTGTAGAGCTAAGAAATATTAGTATGGAGAATAAGAGGAGTGTGGAGGTAGAAGAATTTGCAGATTTCATGGAGACATTTCATAAACATGTCTGAAAGAATTTAGAGGAAATGAACAGGAAGTATAAGGAAAAGGCATATGAGAAAAGGATACATAAGGAGTTTGTTGTTGGAGATGAAGTGATGGCATATCTCAGAAAGGAAATATTTCCAGTAGGAACATATAATAAGTTGAAGATTAGGAAGTTTGATTATGGAAACACATATGAAATGGAGTTACCAGATACATTGGGTATATCACCTATTTTCAATGTTGCATACATCTATGAGTATCATGAAGGACACTCAAGTTGAAGTACAAAATAAGTTGGATTGGAGGAGCAATTACCACATCAAGAACCAGAGGAGATTGAGTAGATTTTGGATACCAAAACCAGCATGAGCATTAGGAACAAGTAGTATAAGGAATATCTGGTGAAGTGGAAAGGTAGACTAGTGGAAGATTCATCATGAATTTCTTACGTTGAGGTGGACCACTTTGGTTTTCCTCTACCCCTTGGAAAGTGAGGGACTCACCTTTCTTCCAACCCCGGGTGTCTGATGCAGGAGCATCCTTGGTTGTAAAGCAATCTTGTATCAACCAAAAATATTTCTTTTCTTGCATTTCTGTTTGTAGTAGTTTCAACCGTTTCTCAGCTTGTAGAGAAGGATATAGTATCTACACGAGGTCATCTACAACATATCTGAATTTTAAATCATTTGCATTTGTCTACCAAAAGTTATCGCTCTCAAAATTTCATTGTAAATCGCAGTCAGAGCATTTAGGGTCGACCTAGTCCATATTTCTTAGTATGCAACTATTAGCATGCAGAGTTTAATGGAACATGATATGATCAGTTTGGGTCCAATGGGATCTATCTTGGATATTCATAATTTATTTTATTTCGCGAAGGATTATCTTTCATGTTTTAGGCCGACCTACACACTTGATCATTCATTGAGTTTTATAAACCCTTGTGGGAAACACGAACCTTTGTTGGAGCTGGAGGATCATATTTAAGAGCATTTGTAATCATTTCGAAAGCATTCATCAGTAGTTAGTTCAATTTTTCTAGATTCAGGTTCACAATTTAGGATTTCCAATCTTTGGACTATAATAAGGCCTTTGGCCAGTTGTATTGTGAATTCCCTTGTGGTAGGCCTGTGAGCCCTGGTTGTTCACCCATGAGGCATATGTTGCATGTAAGATTTCCAATTTAATAAAGACTCATATTTGTAGAATACTTTCTTGCGTTATTTCTATTATGTTGACTCTAAGTTGGACGGTTTGGATTTTTCTTTCTAAACCCTCCATCTATGACTGCACCAAATATTGTGAGCCATTAGTTATTATGGTAAAACTTAGCCTTCGAGTGTGGTATTTAAGTTTTTTTTATAGGTGTTGTGGAGTAATCTTGTCCTACTTGTGTCATTGTTGACTCCATGACACTCGATGAATGTAATGTGAGTTTTCCTCTATACTTTTGTCCATCTATTTGAATTCAAGTGGGTTGGTTCTATAATCAGATTAAGGCCTAGAACTATTCCCATGATGTTATATATTCCCCTAGTAGGTGGTATATATTAAGGGTGTGTGTTACACCCTGCTGTGTTACTAATTTATTTTTACCTAGTTGGGTGAAAATGCTTTACATGGGTGTATTCATACTTTATGTGTTTTGGAAATATCAAGAATAAATGTTGATTCAATTTGATGTTATGAAATGAATTTTATTGTGAAAATATATGATGCAAATGGATGTATTGTTTTCAGCTAACTACCATTTCAAAGTGTAAGTTGGATGCAGAAATAAAATCAAGCCTCCTAAAGAGAGGGGAAGTATCACTCAGGGAGAAGAATTTGGTCCCGTATCCTCTAATAAAGATCTAAACTGGGCTTTCACACACACACACACACTTCTAGTTTGGTCAAGTTGGAAAAATAGATGGGGAATAGTAAGTTATCTTTAGTCTTGCTTTCGTTTATAATAGTGAATTTTCTTACTTAGGAGTCTAAGTAGTGAGTCTCTTTGTTATATGTGAGTTTTTCCTTGTGTGTTTATATTTGATCGATGGAATATATACATAATATGTATATATATATGTATAAGCATGTGTCAATTGAAAGCTCATACACATGAGTAAATACGTGCATAAGAACATGTAGATAGACATATCTACGCATGCTCATGTATGGTTTACCCATATGCATGGGAATGTCATTTGAACAAGGAAACACATACATACACACACATATATACATACCATGTATATATGTCGGTTGATATGACTGTATATATGTGATTAAATATAAGGTGTGATATATATGTATATATATAGTATATAAGAATATACATATACATATTTAACCTACGAGAATGTATTAATGAAAAGGATACATCCATACTAGTATGTTGATATATATATATGTATGTATGTATGTATGTATATATGTATATATATACACACATATATACACACGCTTACATTAACATGTGAATGTGTATTCAATTATCAAATAATGTGTTATATAAACTTATGAGCCAAGACATATAAATATATATATATAGATATATATACATATACATATATACATATACATATATATACATATATATACATATATATACATATATATACATATATATACATATATATACATATATATACATATATATAATCATTATGTATATTTGATAATGATAACGTTGGAATAACCAATGCGTAGCATTTAAAGTATAGTTTATGTAAAGTAATGTGTGCAACATTATAACAAAGGGTTAAGCGCTATGAAAAAACACGTATATATATTACCAAGTGATGCTTTAAACATTTAAAGTGTTATAATGTGAAATACTCACGTCACTATGAATAAGCGCTAAAGTTATTAATACTTCCAATGTGTAATCTTGGCTACCAAGACTTTGTCAAGGTAAAACAATAGTAAGTAACCGTGCGCAGGAAACGTGTCAACCAATTCATACAGTGAACATCGACCCATATAAGGTGGCATGAATACTAAAATGTCACACCAACTGATAAAGGCATGAATCGAATATAAGTCTATTTATCAATATAAATTTTTAGAATGTGAAGCATTTTGTAAATTGCAAAAATAGTCAAGCACTCAGTTGTGCCAAGTAAGTTGACCTATAGAAGGCAATTGCCTTGCATTTCTGATCATTATTCTTGCTATCTATCTTAGCATCGAATCATTCATTTTTGTTTCTTATGTGTTTGTTGCTCAACGAATTTAGTTTCCACCTTTTCTTTTGATTGTTGAGTCGAACCTCTTGAGCTGAAAAGTGTCATTCTTAATACCTTGTTTCTAGCCCTTAGTTGCTCATTTTTGTGTATAAATAGAGGAGCTATCTACCTCATTTGGGGATGCATATCTACATTCTTGCTATGATATTTTTTAGTTGTTTTATTTTTCTTTCTGAGTTGATGTAGTTTGAGAGTTGTGTGAGTAATTTGTGAGTGAGAATTATTGAAGAGGGAGAAGGTTTATTTGGGGATTTGCATATTGATTTAAGAAAAGCTAAGAAATGAATCCAGTTTGATCAATTGGAGCATTGCGTAAATAGGCATGCTGATTTCTATTCTCCTATACTTTTTTATGTTTGAAAGAATCATGTGACTTTGCTTGTTTTGTATGGAAAAATAGATCAATTGCTTTTTAAGAAAAAGTTATTTTAGTCTTATGTGCAAGTGAAAGATTGCTTGATATACTTGGAGTAAGGAACTATTTTTTTTGAAGTGTTTGTATATGTTCCATATTAAGGAATAGGTGGTTATAGAGGGAATAAGTACTATATTGGGGAAATAGATTACGTAGCTAATGGTTAACCAAGTTAAGACCAATAGTCAATTTGATTTACTTATAGAAGTGTCATAGTTTAGCATAGAGGTTATAGGTTGTTCCTAGGGTTAAGGTTACTCCATGGTGTAAGGGAATAGCCTATGCATAGGTATGAATGGTCAATATAAATCTTGCTAGGAAGGTGGGTGAATTTTTATGACGTCCACTAAATCTTAGGTGAAGAATACTTTGGCCAAAGTAGTGTAAGTTGCCACTATTTACATTGTCATTCATTGTGATCCAGGTTTACATACTAGGTAGAGGAATTCCATATGTGTAGGTTGTAGCCACTGTGTGATAGATCTAGATATGTAGGACACAATAGCATGCTCGAGAAGGTCAATATTTATTATGTGGTTATCAATCCAAACTCTTCGTCGAAGGGTAGGGCCATCTATTAGATTGATAGATGTGTGGGGGACCGCAGTTAGTCCAAGATTGTCAGAAAAGTGCTTGAGTGATGCTTCTCCTCATCAGTAGGTAACCAAGATTTGAATGGAGGATTTCCAAGACTATTCATACATCTATTTCCAATAACTCTATGGAGTCTTGATATGTATTTTGTATCCATTTCTATGGATAGATTGTAAAAGAGAAATGTTATCATGTTAAAATGAATTATGTAATCATTACTCTGTAAAAGTTGTAATACTTTGATATAATGCAATGGAAAAGTTTGGAAAGATATTTATTTCAAATGTGCATGCTATCTTAAATAGTTTTGGAAAATAAAATTTTTATTGCTCATATTGTTTAGATGATTAAACTATTTAGTTGACATTTAACTTAAGAAATTTATTGTATAGAACAATGGGCATGTTACACGTGGTATCAGAGCTACTAGGTTCAGCTCTGGAACCTATGTGCTTGCTATGTTTTCCCTTCCAATGTTTATGAGTTTAATGTTTGGAAAATTCTTAGGTTAACTTCAAGAAAGTTAGTGATTGGAAATGAGCACTACCTATAGGCCAAGAAGGAAAAAGAAGCCCTTGTTCATACCATTGAGGGAACCAACTATGACAATGCCATCTAGCTAAGTGATACCAAGACAATCAGTCAAACTCTATTACGGTTAGTTAAGAGAAAAGAAGGATGAGGGAAGAAGTCGATTTCAAAAATTCACCATCTGTTTCTCTAACCAAATCAAACTCATTATCACTTTCCAAGGATATGCCCTCAGAATGTAGTGTCAGTACACCATTGATATTTAGAAATCCTCAAGGTAGTACCTTTGGCTAAATTTATTGTTATAGCCTCTAGTGGTGAATCAGAGGGATATGTTCCTTGAAATTATGTATCGAAAGATAAATTTGAGGGTTACTATCCTTTTTGGGATAGAGAAGACCAAATGAGAGATGAGAAAAAGTTTGAGGGATATACCCCATTGAGTTATGTGTCTGAGAGTGAATCTGATGGATACTCTCCTCTTGACTATTTAAATAGTTGATCTATGTAAAAGAAAGGATATTGAAATCCTTATGAATACATGAAATATTATGTTATTAGATCCAAATTGTATATGTGAAACTCAATGAAACTTTGCATATGTTTATTTGCTCTTTTTGAAATGTTTTCTATGCATTTATTAAACCATGAAAGGATCTAATTAAAGATGAACCTCCAAGTGTAACTATACTTAATACAATGGTTAAAACAAGAACTAATCTTGGAGGGAGTCAAGAAGTTGGACAAGGTCCAGATAATTCCAAAGCCAAATTAGATAAACTTATGGAAATCATGGATGAAACTAATGCAAGGATAGGAAAACTTGAGCAAGAAGTGAGGGGAAAAGAAAGAGTGAAAGATGAAGAAGCCCCACACAATGAAGAAGAAGAAGAAGTTCTTGAAAATGAAGAAGAAGGAGGAGATTCTAGAAACCATACTAAATCTAAAGATCAAGAAAGTGTTAGGAAACAATCAAACTCTGATAGAACCAAGAGAAAGTGTATGAAAACCAAATTATCTAGGGATATGAGAAAGATTACTCCTCCTAAATTTGAGGGAATCACCGGTCGAGAAGAAGCTGAGGCATGGTTAATTCAAATGGAGAAGTATTTTGAAATAAGAAATTATTCTGAGGTCACAAAAGTTTTGGGGAGCATTCCAGTTAGTTGGAGAAGCCTCTAACTGGTGGATGAACAAGAAGATGGAACTTGGAATAAGTTCCTTAAAGATAACTTGGAATGAGTTTGTTGAGATTTTTTGAAACTGGTGGTTACCCCAACTCTTTTTCAATCAAAATCTCATTGAATTCCATAATCTTAAGAAAGGAGAAATGTTAGTGAATGAATACTCAAAGAAGATCACTCGTCTTTTGAGGTATGTACCAATGTACCAAAAGGATGATAAATTTTGAATCAGGAAGTTCATCATGGGAATAAATGGCCAAATAGGTGGGGAGGTGGATGTACATGGTCTAGCCACTATGGATCTAGTATATGAAAAGGCAATCAAGCAAGAGAAAAAGCTCAAAGCCATCTCAGTCTACTGAGAGAAGAAGAATCAAAAGAAGTTAAGAGGACCTCAACTTAATCAAGCTCCAAAGAAGTTTAATGAGGGGAAGGAGTTTCAAAGGAAATGGGATAAGGTATTCCACAATAATTGTAATGAGCCAAGGAAGGATCATCGAAGAAAAAACTACCATAGTGACAACTATAACAAAGCTTGAGGTAATGGTGGTAATTTTGATAGGGCAGTGAAAAGAAGAGGATTAGTTAGAGGATGTTTTACATGTGGAGGGGATCATTTTGTTGTCAATGCCCCAAAAAACCATCAATTTTGCAACCACATGGTAATTCACTTCCTCCTCAATGGGTTGTGTTTTAGCAAAGGATCCATGTAACAATGGACAATCGACAAGCTGAATACCAGGTCACCACAGTGGAAACTCCAAGTACTTTGTTTGGTCTACCTATTTCCACACTTATTGATACTGGAGCCATAGAAAATTTTGTTTCACCTAGAGTAGCTAATCAGATTTTTAGGAAGGTTGGTTTTATGGAAAAATCTTGGGTTGTAGAATATGCAAACTAGGCAAGAGCAACAGTGAACCAATGTTTATTTGAAGCAAGGGTTGAACTTCCAAGTTTCTCGACAAAAGTAAACATGTATGTAGCACCCTTAGGATCTTATGATGTCATCTTAGGTATGAATTGGCTATGGAAGCATAGAGATAAAGTGGATTTCCATGCTAAAATCATAGAATTTCTTGACAATCTAGGTAATCCAGTGTCTTTTCAAGGAACACCTAGAGAAGTTAAACTACGATAGATATCGACTGTGCAAATGCATAGGCTGAAAAAGAAAGGCTGCCAACTATTTGCAATTAAAATGGATAAACTAGAATAATTCAAGAAATTCACTCCTCAAGATAATAAGTATGGTGATACCCAAGATTTTCAAGAGATTGAAGAAGGAGAAGTGGTAGGATCTAGAGAAATGGATATGGAGAAGTATCCCATCTTATGGAAATTTATGGATGTCTTTCTAGAAGAACTACTTGGACTGCCTCCCAAAACAGTATTTGATTTCTCTATTAATCTAGTACCAGGATCAGAACTTGTATCTAAATTACCCTATAGGATGACTACAACTGAATTAATGGAGCTTAAGGAACTATTAGAAGAGTTGTTATCCAAGGGATTGATAAGACACAATGTTTCACCCTGGGGAGCACCAATGATCTTTGTAAAGAAGAAGGATGGTACCCTATGCTTATGTATAGATTATCGGATGCTTAACAAAGCTACAACAAATAATAAGTACCCATTGCCACGTCTTGGTGATCTTTTGGATCAGATGTGAGGTGCAACAGTTTTTTCAAAGATTGATCTTCGATCCAGTTATCACCAACTAAGGATCAAAGATGAAGACAGTTTAAAAAATGCTTTTAGGACTAGATACAATCATTATGAGTTCACAATCCTACCCTTTGGACTTATGAATGCACCTGCAACATTCATGAACTTGATGAGCAATGTATTTAGAGACTGCTTGGATAGGTTTGTATTAGTATTCCTAGATGATATCTTAATCTATTCCAAGAATGAAGAGGAACATTGTAAACATTTAGAGATAGTTCTTCAACGGTTAAGAGAGCACAAGCTATATAGAAAAATTGCTAAGTGTACATTCTTTCAAAAGGAAGTGCAGTACCTAGGTCACATAATTTCAGAGAAAGGGATTGTAGTGGATCTGACTAAGATAAAGGGATGCTTGAATGACCAGTGCCCAAAAATGTACTAGAGGTTAGAAGTTTTATGGGTTTGGCTAGTTACTATAGGAAGTTTGTTTCCAACTTTTCTAGGATAGCCTTTCCTATTACTTCATTGCAAAGGAAGGGTCAAAAAATTTAGTGGATGGAAAAGTGTTAAGCAACATTTGATCTACTCAAGGAGAAGTTGACTATCACACCAATACTAAAGGTACCTGACCCAAAAGTCAATTTTACTGTCATAAAAAACACACCAAGAGAAGGATTAGGAGGATTTTTTATGCAAGAAGGATAAATCATAACATATGAATCTATAAAGTTGAAGCCTTATGAAAATAATCATGCATCGCATGATTTGGAGTTAGCAACAGTTGTTCATGCATTATAGATGTGGAGACACTATCTAATGGGAAAGCCTTTTGAGTTAAAGATCGATCATCACATATTGAAGTATTTATTTACTCAACCTAATTTGAATGCACGATGAAGGAGGTGGTTGAAATTGATATCAAACTATGAATTCAATATCAACTACATCAAAGGAAAAGAGAATCAAGTAGCCAATACCTTGAGTCAAAGAAGGCATATCACCTCAATGGTAGCAATTCAAACTAACTTTAAAGGATAGGTGTTGGAAGAATCCATGGGTGATGAATTCTACCATCAAGTTAAGAAAGCACTCATAGATAATCCACAAGATGCAAGGTACGAAGGTTTTCACTTTGAACCAAATGGATTGCTAAGGTTTAAAGGAAGAGTATATGTCCCTAATTCAGAGGAGTTAAGGAATCTGGTGTAGAAAGAAGTTCATGAAGCACCATACTCTGGACATCTTGGTGTGACAAAAATGTTGGCAGATGTGAAGCCACTATATTTTTGGAAGGGTGTGAAGGGGGATGCTGCAAGATTTGTTGCAAGATGCTTAGAGTTTCAAAGACTAAAAGCATAACATCATCACCCTACAGTTCTTTTGTATCCACATGATATACCTGAAAGCAAGTGGAAAGTAATTAGTATGGAATTTGTGCAAGGTCTACCTATGTCAAGGAATAAGTGCAATGCCATTCTAGTGATGGTGGATAAGTTAACTAAGGTGACACATTTATTTCGAGAAATATTATTGATGGAGCTCCTATCATAGCTCAAAAATTTATTCAAGAGGTGTTTAGATTGCATGGGATTTATAAGAAGATTATTTCGGATAGGGATGCTCATGTGACATATAGATTTTGGAAAACCTTGTTTTCTTCACTTGGAACTAAGTTAAATATAAGTTCAGATTATCATCCGAAGATGGATGAATAAACAAAAAGAGTAAACCAAGTGCTTGAAGGTCTACTAAGAATGTATTTCACGGATCAACAATACAAGTGGGAATATTACCTGCCATTAGTGGAATTTTCATACAATAATTCTTTTCATTCAGCAATAAAGATGCCTTCATTTGAAGCATTGTATGGTAGAAAATGTTGAACTCCTATAAGCTAGATAAGCTAGAGGATAGGATAAGTCTTGGGCTAGAGATGTTATTAGAAATGGAGGAGCAAGTGGGAATTATTAAGCAAAGGCTAGCTAAAGCCAATGATGGGTAGAAAAGCTACGCAGATGTTAAGCGGGTACCCAAAAATATTGTAGTAGGGGAAAAGGTGTTCTTAAGGGTTAAACCTCTTAAGAGTTCCATCAAGTTTGGAAAGTCATCCAAACTAGCTTTGCACTACATAGGTCCTTTCAAGGTTCTTAAGGAAATAAACCTAGTTTCTTATCGAATTGCATTGCCACCAATGCACAATGTCTTTCACGTCTCATACCTTAAAAAGTATATACCAAGGGATAACCATGATATTGATTGGAATGCTTTATAGGTACAAGACCCAGGAGTGGTAACAATCGAGCCTCTCAAGGTGCTCAGAACATGTAAGCTTCGCTTACACAATAGAGAGGTTCTACAATACAAAGTCCAATGGAACAAGTATGTAGAAGATTCAACCACTTGGGAAGACTATGCTGAAATTAAGAAAAAGTTTCCTCATGTCTTACATGCTTTTGAGAGTTCTTGAAAAATAATTATGTTATGTTATGCTTATAGTGTATATCTATGTTAGCTACTTAAAATCATCGGGGAAAATGATTCACAAGGGGGGGATATGTTACACCCCGTTGTGTTACTACTTATTTGCTTTTACCTAGTTGGGTGAAAATGCTTTACATGAGTGTATTTATACTTTATGTGTTTTAGAACTATGAAGAATAAATGTTGATTCAATTTGACGTTATGAAATGATTTTGATTGTAAAAATATATGATGCAAATGGATGTATTGTTTTCAACTAACTACCATTTCAAAGTGTAAGTTGGATGCAGGAATAAAATCAAGCCTCCTGAAGAGATGGGAAGTATCACTCAAGGAGAATATTTTCTTCTGGTAACCTCTGATAAAAACCTAAACCGAGCTTTGACACACACACTTCTAGTTTGGTCAAGTTGGGAAAATAGATGGGGAATAGTAAGTTATCTTTATTGTTGCTTACGTTTATAATAGTGAATGTTCTTGCTTAGGAGTCTAAGTAGTGAGTCTCTTTGATATATGTGAGTTCTTCCTTGTGTGTTTATATTTTATCGATGGAATATATACATAATGTATATATGTGTATATGCATGTGTCAAAGGAAAACTCATACACATGAGTAAATACGTTTATAAGAACACGTAGATAGACATATCTATGCATGTTCATGTATAGTTTACCCATATGCATGGGAATGCCATTTGGAAAAAGAAACATATACATACACATATATACATAGGTCATGTATATATGTCGATCGATATGACTATGTATATATGTGCTTAAACATAAGGTGTGATATATATGTATTTATAGTATATAAGAATATACATATGCGTATTAACCTACGAGTATGTATTAATGAAAAGGATACGTCCATACTAGTATGTGAATATACATATATATATATATATATATATATGCATATATATATACATATATACACACGCTTACATTAATATGTCAGTTTGTGTTCGATTATCAAATAATGTTCTATATAAACTTATGAGTCGAGATATATATAAATATAAATATAAATATAAACATATATATATACATATATATATATATATTATATATATATATATACATATATATATATATATATTATATATATATATAGATACATATATATATATTATATATATATATATAATCATTATGTATATTTGATAATGATAAACGTTGGAATAACCAGCACATAACATTTAAAGTATAGTTTATGTAAAGTAATGCACGTAGCATTATAACAAAGGGTTAAGTGCTATGAAACAACACATATATATACTACCAAGCGATGCTTTAAATATTTAAAGTGTTATAGTGTGAAATACTCACAATGCTATGAATAAGCGCTAAAGTTATTAATGCTTCAACATGTAATCTTGGCTGCCAATAATTTGTCAAAGTAGAACAATAGTAAGTAACCATGCGTAGGAAAAGTGTTGACCAAGTCATATAGTGAACATCGACCCATATAAGGTGGCTAAAATGTGGTGCAAACTGATAAAGGCATGAATCGAATAGAATTCTATTTCTCAATATGAATTTTCAGAATGTGAAGCATTTTGTAAACTACAAAAATAGTCA